>JAPYYV010020986.1:0-21189 GCA_030522625.1 Copidosoma aretas
CTCGAACGGCCACCCATCCAAGTACTAGCCGCGCCAAATGCTGCTGGACATCGTTGATCGACGGAACTGCGATTCTACCACTGCGCCACCGTGTCGGTGTCAGTAAACTTAATTAAAAAATAACATGTATTGGTAAATTTTAGCATACGACATTACCCATTGAACAGACCGTGTAAAAATCGTTCCAACTGCTGTAATAACTGAATAGTCAGGCAATAGCCTGTCACTGTATGACTTGCTCCGTCTATATCAAAACCTGTATATGTTTGGTTGACTTGGTCTTAAATTCGGTTTGGCTCTATAAAGCAGATATCTGATAAATTGTTAAATTGCCTTTAATTAAAAATGGATATGCTTGTGTCTTCCTGTCGTTAGACGACTAAATTCTAAATGAGTCCATACAATACTCATGGTTAATGCTACCAGCTAAAGGGTTGACAAAAATTCAATTTTCGCATAAATTCATTGCACAGAAAACAAACTATCGCCAGTGCGCAAATTATTTTCCACTCTTCATGAAAAAGCAAAGATCGTCCAACACCAATCACCTCACAATACAATCCACCCAACATTTTACCATACGAACAATCAAAATACACACATGCAAATGTAACCTCGACACGGACGACGAAACGCACCCCCGATCGGATCCCCACTGTCCTCCGAGCAATCAATAGAAGCCGCTAATCGAAAATTCAGCGCGCGTCGAACGCTGAGCATCGACGAAAAAGCGGCGGTGAAAAGAGAAAAAAAAAACAGTGATAGCCCACGCCGGTGCAATCGGAGATCGACGACGAAGATCGCGCGAGGAAGACCGAACGAATACACGCGCGGGCCAGAAGAAAAAAAACCCCGAGACCGAGACACAAAAAAAAAAAAAAAAAAAAAAAAAAACGACCAAGAGTCAGACGCGGCATCATGTCGTGCATTGGAGAGCTAGCTCGCGAGAGCCAGAAGCGGCGTTGAATTCCATTGTTCCGTATACGTTATCTGGGCCACGCTCCACTACGTCTGAAGATCCGCAGAGCGTGTAAGGTACCTGATGTTCAAGTATACGTTTAGAGAAGAAGAGGATGGCGCGCCAGTGCGACGTGTTCATAATTTCACCCGTACGCGCCTTTCTATTATGTGTGCATTGTTTGTTCATTGAATGGACCCTGCACAGGGTCCTACTGAAGCCTCGTTTACTGCATCGCTGACATGGCTGCACGTTTACAGGCTAGATACTGCTAAATCTCGTCATAGACGACGATAATAAAGATAACGCCCCTGCACTCTGTCCTACGCTGGGCAGGGTGAGGACAATCGCTCTCATCGTCCACTCTCGGACACGCGTCCCGCCATGGGACAAGGTGAGAAACGGCTCAGTTAACAATCGGCATGGGCCCCCGCAGTAAATCCCCTGGAGAAATGTGGTTTGGAGGCAACTCCAAGCACTACTGTAGAAGCAACTGTGACCACCCAGGGGTGGTCCGGTGCTTCTCAGGAACTTCTAGGGATGACCTGTTACGGGCTCGGTTGAGAGTTGACTTGCCACAAACCGCTTATGATCAAACAGATATGGTTACCTGCTGACGTAATGTTGTTGGATTCAACGCAATGCGGAACACGTGAAAGAAAAGCTCTGTTGTTATAATTTAATATTTTTCTTCTGAACATCAATCCGTCGCCCCTAACTAAAACAAAAAAATCGATTTAAATTTTACGAATTGAATAATGCGGTATATAGAAGGACGAAATTCATATTAAAGCTCGACACATATGTCATTTCAAATTGTAAATCCATCCCTCTGTTATTTACATCATACGGATGGACAAAACAATGTATAACAATATGTTTATCTAGTGAGGAGCTTCAACCCTCGCTTCAACCATATTTTTTGTGGCCCTGAATCATATTCATTTTCGTAGCGAACTCGAATCGTACCTTTTCGTGGATAGCTGATCCATATATTTTTTTCTATATGGCGATGTATTATTCTCTCTCGGCCTATTTCACCCACAACCCCTCAATACGATTGTACGCCACTTACTCTAGTTCCAAGCTTTCCGTATCGGCTTATCCATTCATTTTTTCCTATAATTACATCGATTTTTTCTCACTACGCCTGTGTGTCACTGTTTTCTATTTTTAGAAATTTCCGATCTCCTTTGCGGATAAATAAAATATGTCTACTCTTTCCAAAGTAACAAAACCCACGTCACTCAGTGAAATTTATTCACAGGTACATTATGTTTATCGTAATCTCCTTGACAAGAGCAAGAACAAGACGACACAAACTAATTGCTCCATATAGCGTCATACAATTACCTCTAAAGACTGGAGCAAAACAACAAGCTCCCTCTTATCGCCGGTAATTACTCCGGACGATAGTACAGAAAAACAAACGACATAAGACGTAAATCGACGAACTGGCCTCGAAGAAGACGCAGCCAAGAAGCCATTGGATATACCGAGGAGGAAATTATGCGTCGATTGAGCTTTTAAACTAAAAATGCTGGAGCCTGTTTCTGATAATGCGGTACATTGGGAAGTTGAAGTTACGCTGTGGTAAATTTACGTCGAGATAATCTATTTTTAATGATGTACCTACTTCAACGCAAATGCACTTTTTAAAAAATTAAACTTTTTTCGTACGATTTTATTTAACTTACTTTTCGACAAAAATACTTCGTATACATTACATTGCAATTTAGTGTTATACATATTGAACTTATTTTTTTATTGAGTACCTGCAAAGTGACACATAGAATTTGAATATAAATTTTGGTATCTCTATCCGTCAATAGCTGCAATGGCTCGTCTTACCTAAATCGACTGTTTCTATGTAGACGATGGATTTGTTTGGGTTTAAAAACTAAATACATCGAAACAGTTGAACATAAAACGAAAAATACACAGCAAAAATTATAAATATATTCTTTTATTAATGAACTAAAAAAGAATAAAATGATTCTTCATCGAAAGCGTGCTTTATCATCCGATGTACGTTGTTATAAATAGATAAATAGCTAGTTAGGTGATTCCAGATTCTAACAATTATGCGTAGAATAAAAAAAATATCTTTTGCTTTTCTTTAGTTTACAAATAAAAGCGTATCTTTATCATATTTGTGTGTATATATTATTTTTTCAACATCAAAATAACCGACTAGCACAATTTAATCCCCAGAAAGACGCACCCGCGTCTGAAACTCGAATCGATGCTCAATTCGGATATTTTTACCCATTCCCGCAGAGCTCCAAGAGCTGACATACGTATGAGTAACCGATTTTTCTCTCCGCATTGCAGAGACTACTGTCGCGTCGTCGTCAACGAAGAGAAGGCGCGGACGCGGGCGATAGGCGAGGTCGTAAAAATGCACGCGCGCTAGAAAAAACAATAAATATAATAACAACGAACGCTCGAGGAAAAGACGGAGTGAGGGGAGGACTTTTCTTCCCGACCGTGAGGCCGGGTGCTGCCGTTTGAATTCCGAAGTGCGTGGAGCGCTGCTCTGTACCCACTACTTACTCACTTATAGGCTGAATTCCTTCAGGATAAGGATCGTGCGGTTGATTTACGTGTTAGAATTTTGAAGTTTCTAGTAACATTGGAAGATTAATCGCTTATCTTAGGTTCGGCCTCGATGAAACACAGAATAAGAGAAGATCCAACGAGCCACTTCTTCGACGAAAAAAATCAATACCACACTGAGAGATAAAATATCATAAAAATCATAGAGAAATTCCAGTAAAAATTACTGTCTCGCATAATGGTAAGCCGGATTGACGATGCCAGAATGGGAAAAACGACCGTTTGAACGGTAATAATTATAGCGATTTATCATTCGGAACAGTAACATAATCACCACTGAAATTTCTTTACAATTTATACATAATTTTTTTCTCTCAATGCACCCGTCCTCCTCCACGAAGGCGAATAAAAGACAGAGGCGGCTTCGGAACTACAAAAGAAGACTCAGAGGGGCATCCGACAGTCCGGCGGCCGCCCGAAAAGGCGTGCACGTGGAAGGCAGACCCACTGCAGAGGAGTTGTACATATACCCGCACGTATAAATATATGCACCCTTGCAGCGGCAGCAGCAGCAGCAGCAGCCGAACGAGTCACGGTATCGATCACTTCCGCTGGACGGACGCACTGCAGCAGCCCCGCGGTGCTCGCATCCCTCTCTCTCTCTGTCTCTCTCCACTTTTCGTACAGGTATATGATGCTTAGCCACCTGCCCGACTGCCCCTGCGCACGCTGCTACTCTACTTACTCCGCACTGTATATTTTAGGCACCCCTATGGTCGATAGAGAGCGCGGCTCCCGCCTGTTTCTCCATTTTTTTGTTCGTTCTGTTCGTTTATTGATGCTTTGGGGGTAGATGTACGTAGGCGATCGCTCCGCTCATATTTAATTATTTAATTATATCCCTTTTATTTTTTTATTTTTATCGATCATGGTGTAGACTGTTAATGGGTTTTGGATTAGGAATACTAATTTTTTGTCTTTCGATGGTTCACTTGTGCTCCAAAAATGATCGGTGAGTGATCGCCAGACGGTATACTGTATCCCCCGTCTAGATAATAACAGAGCAGCAGTAAGTATCCGTTCAATCGACACGAATTAAAAATAAAAAACAAACAAAAGTATTCATAATATAAAGTTATCTTAGCAAGAATGAGCTTTTTGTGTCTCGCAATTTTTTGTTTTTTCTCACCCAAACTCCAAAAAGTGTCAGATTCGGCCGAACGATTCGGCATTCGTCGCACGGACGAGCTATATCTCTTGCCTCGTGTGTAGCAGTAAAGATCAACACCACGTACTTTTTCGCTCGCCTTTCGCGCCATCCATCACTCCTCCGTTTTCCCGTATCCTGTCTCCTCTCTCGCTATACGAATCCTCTTTGGGATTCATCCTCTTTCTTCGCCTCGCGTGTGTGTACGTATAGTATGCACATACGTTTGTTTGCTGGTGCTCATCATTTATAGGGACGATTCATTAATAATAGAAGGATTAGAAATGAAAAATTAAACGAGGATATCTGTCTGTACTTCCTCGAAGCGAACTAGGGGAAAAATCTACTGATTTCCTCAATGAGCGCTATTCTCACTGCAAGACTCACCGATTGCTCAGTCGAATTTAGATTTCGATCGATCTCTTCAACAGCTACTCAATGATTCGTTATTACCTTATTTTAGCTCTTTTGATGAGTCAATTTTCTCAACTGACCAATCAAATTTTCCTTCGGAAAAGCTCGTCTGCGAACGGAACCCAAGACTCCAACGACACCCGCACAAAAGAGATCGCAAACGCACGCACACAGATTTTCCTCTACAAAAGCCTCCGATCGATCGATACTCCTTTTTCTTCAACCGCTGTGCCACACAATCGCCCCCCCCCCCCCCCCACCCTCTCGTCGTTAGATAACAATACCCGCGAGCGAACAATCATACGGCGCACCGATCGGCCGCAGCTCGGAGAGGAGAAATAAAAAAAATAAAAAATAAAGCCCGCACAGCCAACGCGTACATGCATAGGTACGTGTATACGTGCGTAACCCGCAGCCGGACACGCACGCGCGCAACGCAGATGCGCCTACGGCAGGTGCATACTAATGAGAGCCGGCGCGTGTGCTTGTGCGCGCGGTATGAGTGCGGCTCCGAGTTGAATCCAGAGAGAGTTCAGAGACTCTTTTTCACCGATGCGCAGAGCTGGTCTCTCCTATATGCAAGAGTATTACTCATCGATTGGAATCAACGCGGCGATGACCTTTTGTTGTTATGTAGGTCCGTGATCGTTTGCCCTCTTTGAGAGATCGGTGCAATATTCAGAATCGACTAGATTCTAGCCATCAGATTTCTGGTCCCGAAATAACGATCTCAAGGGCTAGACGGAGCACAAAGTTTATTGCAAAATCAGCGGCTGTTACTATCGATCTTTTTGGATTACAAATTCGATTATGTTTACTGATCACGAGTTTATTCATCACTATTCTACCACCGCCAATTCTCTCAAAATTTCTTATTGCGCCTACCACCACTGCTGATCACACCACGTCAGCGTATCGTCAGTTGTCATTGCCTATATCTCTGCTTACCAAACGATTGTTCATCATTGCTGATCATCATGTCTCATTGTCGCTGACAATCGCGAGTTTTCAACAGTATTTTCATATTTTAATGATCACTTTGATTATTTACTCTTGATCGAAAAGCAAAAGCTCTCGCATGAATATATGAAAAACTTTGTTACCAATAATTTTCACAAACTCTCGCAAAACTTAACAACATTTTATCCATAAATAAAAGAATACATCTCGTTCTCTTTTTTTTTGTCGGAGAGCTCCAGCCGTGTAACTGGCGCCACACTGCCATATAGGTATACACGCATAGGCACCAAGTAGATACAGTCGAAGAGCAGCAGACGGACGGCCATCGGCCAGAGAGGAGGATCTCGGTCGAGGGAGGTCAGAGTGATACCTATATGTATATGTATACATACGCGCGGCGACGAGCGCGCGCACGCGCCGCGTCACGTACGCGAGAAAATGACGAGGAGGGATTTGAATACAATCGGATGGCAGTTTTCTAGTTGGCAGCCGTACCGTGGTGGTATATACGGCCGAGCAGCGGAGTTTCTATCGGCCGTTGGGTCGTCGAATCGGCGCATTGTGCCGACGACGCGGCTGAGATTGTTTGCGCGCCTCTTTGGCTCCCCCCTTCCCCCCTTTCGATTCGATCGCGGGGAGCGTGAAGATTTTTCTATTAATACTAATGATCGCGCGCCTCCCTCCTTTCGAAGCGCGGTCGGCCGATCGATCCTTCTTCTGTCTCTTTTAAGCCTTTTGCGCTTTCGAGTCGTATACGTGTGATCGTTCGGAGTTGCAGGTATTGTTCTCCGTTGCATTTGTGCAGTGGACAGACTGCTCGGGCATGGTTGATTTTTTTTCCCTGAAATGTTGTGCATCGTATGTGCTATGGATATTTATTTTTCAAGAACTCGTTGCGAAACGGTACTCGATCAAATTTTTTTTCCTAATAGGTTATACTTTGAAAGAAATCCAGAAGATAAAAGTGTCGAAGTTAAGGATTCAGATATTTGGCTTTGAAAAAGTATTTGAATATTTGTTCGAGTACTTTGGTCGAAACTTTCGTCGCGATTTTTTACTATGTATTAATCGTAGAATAAAAATTAAATTTTCCAGCAAAGAAAGTGCGTCATACATTTTCGGAAAAAGCTCGAAATCGTAGATCGTAGAAGCATGGTCACATAAAAACCAAAACTCTCCATCTTCTTAGAAAAAAAAACCCACCAAACCCGTCCGAGGAACCTACAAACCCAAAAGACGCCTCGACCACGTCCACAAACAAAAACCAGTGGAAAAAATAAAAAAAACTCTCTCGACCCGATCATAATCACTCTCCGAGCGATCGATCGGCCTCCGATGTAACACCCACACCCGCTGGACAAAAAAAGGCGGATGAGGAGGAGCTCTTGATTCACGACGGGCTCCGTACACGCATACCCAGCGAGTACCCAGAGAGAGAGAGAGAGGGATTGGGTAGTCGGGTCAGGCACAGCGCTGAATTCTTATGCTAATGCGAGAAAGGCGCTCTTACCCGCGAGAGCCGAGCGAGAGAGGGAGGCGGAGGAGACACAATGCGACGACGCGGCCTACGTCGTTGTCGTCTCGCCATCCGTCCCTTTTCTCCGTGGAGCGGGCGAAGGGGGGGGGGGGCAGACTGTTTGTTCGTCGCCTCTCTCTCCGCGGAGCTTTTTGTCGTCGTCGCCCCTCCCCCCACTCCTCGTCTCGTGAGAGCTTTCTTCCGCCCGTTTCCATCCGCCTGTCGTCGAAGGCGCTGTTTCGAACGGGCCTGCCGGGATTCTGTTGGACTGTGATTCTTTCGCATCTGAGTTATTTTGCTTTGGACGATGCTGATCGACCAATGGGGGAGAACAGTTTTGTTCCCTGCTGTAGCCCGAACAGGCGGGCTCCTCTCCGACGTACATACATAAAAATTCTCGTCTCCTCTGTATCTTTCTGGCTCTTTTTCCCCTTTTGGCAATAGGCACGCACGCGCGTACACGGCTGGACTGTGTATATTTGAGTTCAGAGAGGCTAGTCCATGCTTGTGTGCTACAGCTCGACGAGGCGTCCGAGAAAGCTACAGGCGTGGCTTATCGATTTTCTACTGCTGCTGCTGCTGCTGCTGCTGCTGCTGATGCGGAGTTTGCTCGCCCGCGTCGGTTCTCCTGCGGAGATCTTGCGTCTGTGCGAACAGTATAGTCGGTATAGAGGCTTTGCGTCTTTTGTTGTGGACTGGTACTTTATTAATCTAAAATAGCATAAAAATTATTTCCTCGAGACGAGATGGATACTTTTCTCGCGTGTCATAGTCCCTGCAAGCTCTCGATGGTTCATCAAACACTCTTGTAGAAATTGTATTACAAATATTTGCGCATCGGGCCTGTCATTCGTCAACGATCATAACCACAGTACCCACTTCCACAGAGACAGCAAAGGAGCCCACGGACACGCGCGCCAAGAGCAAGAGGTCCCTCTTTCCCCAGGAGGCGCTTGAAATTCGCGCAGCGTGCGCCTACGGTATTTTTCGAATGTTCGGCCGGTCGAGGAGAAGGAGGGAGGAGCACATCGGAGAGACGACGAGACACCACACGAGACCAGGGCGATCTTTCTCCTGCGCGTATCGGTACCAGAGAGGGAACTTTGCGTGCCGTGAGAAGCGCCGCATTGGCGTGTCGTAAAGGAGAGACGACGACGACGACGAAGAGCAATCTCTTGGCTCGCGGCACCGGGCACGTTTTCTGCCGCAATAACGCGCTTTCCGAAATAAAGGGGAGGCTGTTTCTCTCGTCTCTCTTTCTCTTCCAACGCACTGGGCCGTATTTGTGCCGTTGTTGCCGAGATTTATCGCCCGTCCCGACTTTTTAAAATGCGAAGCTCGCGCTCGTAAAAGAGTCGCGAAGGGTTATGAGAGCTTTATTTTGGGCTGTCCCGAGCGGGATGGACCCTTGATTTGACAAAAATTTTATTTCGTTCTATCGCGGTATTGCTGATGTTTCTTTGGACAATGGTATTTTTAGATGAATTGTTGTATATGTTTCTTGTATTCGAATCAAGAAATAGAATAAAAAAGAAAACTGAAAGCTGTATTCTCGATGATGCGACAATTAACGTGGATACAATTTTTGAAAAATATTAATAATTATTTAAATTTAATAAATGTTTATTTGATACGCACAATTTTAACAGGTACATTATTATAGTGTGATGAAAAAGAAAATTATAAAAAAAAACATAGAAACTGAAAGCTCTGCGCTCGATAATACGACAATTAGAAGAAGAATAAAGAACTCGGTCTACGTGCACACATAGCACACGACCATCATCATCATCATCGACGGCGTAATCGCGCGCGTGCACATACACACAGGTACAAGCACACCACGAGTCGAAGTCTCCAGTATTTTTCCAGCCAAGGCTACCGCATCGCAGAGAGCACAGGACGACTCCCCCCTGCATTAGGTACATCTGCGCGGATAGATGGAATTAAATAGTCACGGTCCAGCCGTTCGGCGGCTAAATTCGCGTACGCGGCTAATACAGGCGCGCATTAGGCTGATCACGGTCCAGGAAGCGCGAAGCCCACGCGACGACTCTTACGCTCTGCCAAGCTATATACCATGCTCCGAGTTATTGCAGGAGCGAGTATGCTCTTCCGTGCTCTTCGTGGCTTGAGAGCCGTTTCGTGCGTTTGATTGAAGTATGTAAGGATGGATGTAATCGCAGATAAAATGCGAAGGACGAGCGTGCAGTATGCGAGCGAGCAGTTGATGCTTGGTTTGTTTTTTTTATTCTTTGTGTGTACCTACTTGTCGTGACGATATAAGTGTGCCTGCAGACGATGATGCCGGAGAGGCGATTTTTATCCATTATGTGTGCTTATATTATGATGTAGGTACTTTGGACGATTTATTTGATTAAAATGGGTGATATTCTTTCATTCGCCTTCTTCTTCGGTGTATTTTGTATTACCTGACTTTTATTTAATTTTGCATGAATCAATTTATAAACAGGGATATTATTCCCCATTTCATCCTCTTCTTTAATATTCATTAGACTCTATACGAATTATTTTTCTCATACCACCTAATGCTTCTTACTCTTAGTTTACGTGACCCTACATTATGCTTCTCCGTAAGTATCTCAAATACCTCACACCTTTTTTCGGTACGATTTTCCACCACTTTTTACTTCAAGCCTCTTAATTTTGTCTACCATTCAACGATTGATTCTTCATCCTGAAATATTAAAGATCTACTATACGTAAGTTCCAAAAGCTGTTTCCTTGCCAACTCAACAAATTGGTTTTCCAATATTTTTCCCATCATCACCTTCAGAATCATATTTAATTCTACACCACTGTCTCTCAATGTATTTATCCATGAATGCGTACGAATCGCGAATACAATATAGCTTCTACAATAACAAAACGATCATTACGATGTCAACAAGGACAACTGAAACAGTGCATACAGTTGAAATATTATGTTTTTACGTACCGTATAATAACACGATATGCATACTTTTTTTGTATAAGTATATAGAATAGAGAGCAGCGCACAGGCAGAGAAAACGTGGAGTAAGTACGGGATGCGAGCGTGGGCGCCGCCGCATCATTCACGCGTATAATGTGCAAAAGAAGGGGAGGGGGGTAAAGCTCACTCGTGATTCGACTACGGTTCTGTCCATTAAAAGTGCACACGCACTCGTTTGATACTGTATACGTTGGAATATATAGGTGCCGTAAAACTTGCCAACGAGGCAAATAAAGCCACCTGAATCGCTGCACCTCTCTCTCTCCCTCTTTTTGTCTTACAGAATAGCCCAACTGAATTATGGTAACAGGGGTCCACGAGATTCAGCGAAGGACCCAAGTTCCGTGCGCTTTTACGATTTGGAAAAGAACTGCCGAGCATATGAATTGGGCTTACGCCAGTGGTGGTACTCCGAGCGTCCGCACGTATATATATATATATATAACCTGATGCGAAAGACGAAATTAGTAAAACCACAACGAACACGCGGCATCGGTGTAAGTATCCCGATCGATGCATCCTCGGGAATGTGACACTATTCGATGCAATATTTTCAATTCAGGGAGCGTACGAGCAGAGCAGTCACTCATCATTATCATCATCCCCGTGCCGATCGCTCGAGTGCGCTTTTTCTCCTTTTGACATTCGCCGCTGAGCGCGTCGCCGGCAATTGTCATCTTTCTCTCTCTCTCTCTCTCTCTCGCGATGGCCGTGATATTAATTTTTCTGGGCACATACAGGTATCCCATTGGCCCACTTTGACGATCCATCAGTGCCTCCTTGCGATCAGAAAGAGAGAATAATTTGGTACGTTGCATTAAATCATCTCTCTCTCTCTCTCTCTCTCTCTCTCTCTCACTCTCTCTCTCTCTCTCTCTCTCTCTCTCTCTCTCTCTCTCTCTCTCTCTCTCTCTCCCCCCCCCCCCCCCCTCCCTCGCGCCCGCCCGCGCGCCCCCCCTCCCATTTCTATCACCCCCCCAGCGCGTTTACGAGTTGAAAAAAGTGCGTTGCGTTATTTCAAGAGCGCGCAGTAGAGTGTATCGCGAAAAAAAGTTTCGGATTGTAATGAACCTTCAGGTAAATGTGTGTGTTTTCATTTTTAAATTAGCATTGACGGAATTTAAACACTTGAAAAATTCACCTCAAGATCAGTTTAATCGGAAAACATTCTCTATTGTGATCTACCCTCGTGCACAGAGGCTAGCAATAATCACAATGTAAGAAATTGGGAAGTAGGGTGTTAAGTACAAGCTGTCTCTCGTAAATAATAGTGTTTCGTAGCGTAACGTTTATTTTATTTTGACGCGTTATCAAGTTCCGCTCCTTGCACTTTCTCTGTTATCATATAATATTTATTTTAAAAAAAGTGACTAATCCTAGGCATTCTTAGATCTAAATTTTACCAATGTTTCTTCCTTATCGATTTGATAATTATTAAAGAGCTTCTTGCTTCATTATCCGAATGACAATCAACGAATTCTATGTGCACAAACGGGGACAATTAAAGGAATTAAAAACCATTGCACATGCGTGCCATTAGTTTTCGACACGAACAATAATAAAGACTCTGATTAATTTCAATGGATTTTCCGTGAAAGCTGGCCCCGCGTACTCTACGCGTGTACTCAGTCTGCACATTGGACAAAAATTGTGGCTGCTCTTAATGAAAAATGAGCAATAAAAATACTATTTAGCATTATACACTTATACACAAATCTGCAACTTTTTAAAGTGACTTCCTACAGAACGTTCTCGGTGAAAAAAAAAGTGAAAATGAATATCTTTATGGCAAACAATAGCTCAGCTTCTTTGGTGAATTGAAAGGCAGCGGAAGTTCGTCCTGTGTCCAGTACCTTACACGTTTTCAAGTATACCGCCAAAAGGGGGAGACAGAGCAAGAGAGAGAGAGAGAGAGGGATAAAAGGTTTTGCAAAGCCGGGAAGAGAGGAGATGGTCGGGGTATAGGGAGTCATGGATCTGTGTCGGTGCGTGTATGAATGCATAGAGTGGCGACAACGGCTCTTGCGCTGCCACCGCGACTTCCGCGTCTCGCATGTTTACGTATGTGGATACACCCATGCCTGATATTCTCGGCGCATTGCGTCTCTTTAGCTTTACGGCCGCGTCACGTGGTGAGCTATAAGCGACTAACCTACCGCTACTCCCCTTGCACATACGCTGCTTTGCATTACGCAAGCTGTAGGCACTATCACTGCTACGTTGTTGAGCTGTGCTGCATCTTCTTGATTAGTTTTTAAATTTAAAAGACAATATTTTGGGCGTTGAAGTTAATAACACAGTCATACCAAAGACAAAAAGTTTTTTGTGACGAAAGATTGTACATTGCATTCTTGTAACGTGCTGAATATATACCTACTGTTCATAAACTCCATCGTCCACCAGTTTGGGGAAGATCACTGTTAATGGTCATGAAAGGTTGAAATAGAAAAAATAACAGTTATAGACTATTATTCATTAAAAAAATTTAAATACATCTTTAACAACTCTTACGATATTATAAATACTAAACTGCCATTGGTGCAGCTCTATAACCCTTTAGTTTCGTATAAACTGGCATAACTGACCAGAAATAGGTATGAATTGCTGGAACGACGATTTAGTTTATGTTGGGCAGTTTCAATCGCATCCTTTTTGCATTTCAATGCTATGAATCAAAGTCCAATTTTCGTTTCGTTTCATGATCCACCACATTAGAAGCACGTAATCAGTCGATAACCCAACCAAAGATCTAAATCCCAACATTCATGATGTAAGATTTCTAGGATGTACCCTGTAATCCCACAACATGGCTGTTACATTCATTCAAGCACTGATCCCTAGCCGTTCCACAACTTTTGAGCCTTAAACTTTAAAAATTCATGCGCAATAATAATGAACGACGGGAGTCGACATATCTTATTCTCTGTCTGTTTTTGCATCTAGGACACCGCATGGTTTCTATGGGTACCGGACCATTATTTCACAGCCCTTTTCAGGGCTACATCGATACTAGTCTGCTAGGCTTTTTGCCTTGGTCAAGCCTCGCTCAGGATAAAGGTCAAATACATAACCAAGATAATCCAGAAAATACTCACATGTGTACCTGCAAAGATCATACAGAAAACCAGATAGTCAAATCGATGATATTTTATATCAACAGACAACTGGAATCAAGCCCTGTATAAAATATCCACTTGCAACTATTTTCAGATTACTGCATGGGTCCTGGATTCCCAGCTGTTTCCAGATAGATCCAAGTGAATTTTCAGGTTAATCCAAGCTGATTTTCAGGTCTATCTTTATTGACCTGAAAACTACTTCAATAGATTTAAAAATTCACATTGTAATAAACCTAAATTAACCTGGAAATCCACATAAGAATCCACATTTACGTGGATATCTAGCTCAATTGACAGGTAAATTTCCAGGTGGATATTTTACACAGGAAGGTCACAGTAGCTTCTGACCAAGTATCGTATGACAGAGAGTCGATTGACTCCTTGAAAACACCAAAAAAAAGAAAGTACAAGAGGGCCAAGAAGAAGATTCAAATTAAGCTGCTTACAAATAGGCCTCGTATGACAAAGAGTCGATTGATTCCTTGAAAACATCACGAAAGAGAAAGTGCAAGAGGCCCAAGAAGAAGGTTAAGATTAAGTCGCTTACAAATGGTCCTGCATCTTCAGCCTGGAAAAATCAGATACAAGATTCGACAAATCAATGGATTCCAATGATGAAAAAGTTCAGAAATCAAATGACACCCTTCTTTGATTATTAACTCAGAAAATAAACTCTGGCTTTAAATCAGAAAAGCCTTAGCACGTCACACAATTGCCGTGCTGTCCTAAAGGCTGTCAATTACTCCTACAGTGTCAAGGTTCACATGGAAACAGTTGATGGTTTCCTTGATGTTACGAAACATGTGGATAAAGCCAAGGTCTAATACACAATGTACTGAATGAAACAGCATCAGGGTCTAGTTGTGAGCATCTGTTTGAAGAAACCAGCGCTTGTCAAGCTCATATCAATATTGCAGGAGTTTTCTTCTAGCCAAAACCATCACAGGGACGAAACAATGCCAACAATCTAATACTGAGGCTCCTTAAGACTTAGGATATAACAGAAAACGTCTCATTTTTTTGTACACCTTCTTGATCTATTGGACGATAATATTCTCTAAGAAACATCTCGACCGATCATAGGAACTGATAAACCGTATGCAGCACTCGAGAAACTATTTGCAGCAGAGTCAAGATGAGCACAGAATCCAATTTTTTCTCCACCAATCTAGTCCTCCGTGATATCCTCAGAGGAGAGAGATGGTGGGTATACTACGGACACTGTTTATCCTTTCCTCCGCAGTAGTTAGTATATAAGCTAGGCACGTTGAATTTATAATAATACATTCGAATCACGCCCTCGCCGTAGCACAGGCACGCAACATCATCTATTCTCGGGAGAGAATAGCGTATTTTTTTCTCTGTGGCAGCAGACGACCATCGTACGCCTCCGGAGCTTTTAGGTCACCCATCTTTATTGCGTAGGATACGAGAAACGTTTGGAGTCTGTCTTCTCGGAATACCCGAGTTATAGCTCTACACGATTCACATTCATCCGTGACCCATTACTGGGTACCTCCACTCGATAAATACTTCGACAGCGAGGACTCATTCCATCCCGTCCGAAGAGCAGCCATATTAATTTGTCTCTCATGACCGAGCACCTGACCACCGCATCGAGGCAGGCATCGAAAACGTCCAGCAGCACATCCTGTCGATATCGCGCCCGTAATATTCAATTTGAACGATACGATCTCTCTCTCTCTTTCTCCTTCTCGTAGTCTGCCGTCCATCTATCGAGTTCCCCCTCCGTTCTCCACACCGCGGACTGTCACTACCGGTACCACATCTTTGAACTCGAGGTCCTCTCACCCGCTCTCTCTCCCAGCCTTATTTGGCGCTGCGCCGTATAACGAGCCCGACACTATGCCCGATGCATTCGAATGATCGGCCATGCCCATCTGAGTCGGGCCTCTCATGTGCCATATACACAGTCGAACCGTGCGCGGAGAGCCTAGCATCTCTCTGTCCATCATGGGTCCCTGCCGATTTATGAATATCTTTCTGAGGCCGCCCACACTGCGCGCGTGAGGACTGGCTTTTCCGAGAACCATGACGAAAATCGGGTCGATGGATCGGCACTTCGATGAAGAAGAATCGGTTGCGAGTGTATTGTGGAGTTATCCCGATGGTGCTGCCATGCTGCTCTTTTTTGGCGTCGTTTTATTTGGCCAAAGATGGCGGTGTGGCTTAGATGAGGGTCAGCATGGACTAGTAAATTCTGAGGGCGTCATTTTTAGGCTTTATGTTTTTTTTTCTCCATCACTAGATAGGGCTTTCTCGCATAGTTTTAGCTTTACTAGAAAAAAAATCACGTGGTTTTTCCCACGTGAAAATAAACATGTAAGAAACCATGTGGTGATTGTTTCAAATCTTCGTACAGGCATGAATACCAGATATGGGAAAATCATGCAGACGTAAAAAATCATGTAGGGGTTTGAAACAAACACCATGTGTAGTTTTTTCAAGCGTGGCTGATATTAGATGCATGATAAATCAACATGATAAAACGCAGAGATAACTCTCAATGGGAGAAAAATTAACCTGAGCTGAAAATGAAAAAATTAGAGGTTAATAGTTAAAGGTGCCTGAAATAAAAAAAAATATTAGATACAATAATTACTTTTGATAGCTGAATCCGAAAATAATAGCCAGCATTAATTTATATGATTAGTTGCAAAGGGACAATAAAATCTTTCAAGGTCATATTGGTCTTTTGGTTCTTACGTGTAATTATCGAGATTATTAATTAATTAATCTGTTATTAATCGTATTAATGCGCTCGGCAAAGTTTTTGTCTGAGTCATGGATGAAGTTAAAAATGCGATCCATGGAGGTTTTGTTATAATTTTGAGTACTCGTTGTTGGTAAAAGTAAGGAAGCTTACAGCCACTAAATAGTTGGTGCGTAAGTTAGAAGGATCCTGCGATAAGTATTTTATAAATCATTAGGCCGTTATGAAAATTAAGTATAAGGTTATAGTTTTGTGTCATGGCTCCAATTATGCGGTTGCTCTCGGTGTGATAACGTATATTTAACGTCGGCAAAATTCGCTGAGCGAAAGAGATTGACGTGATCTGCTCCTAAAGTACTCACAGCGATATTGTGTGAATTATGTTCTAAGTAAAACAGGCGTGGTTTCAAGTCAATTCAAGTTCAGAAATATGTTCTTTGAAACTCATTTTGATTCCACCATTGTCGTGAAAACAATGGACTCGTGATTTAGTTTGCTTGTTAATGTCAATATTTTACTCATATATTTTTAGGCACGACTGCTTCACAGGAGTGCCTTGTATTTTCACTAGAGCGAAAAGTGTAACCATCTGTAAAATGACTATTTGGTACATTAAACAAATTTTTATCCTAATATGAGTGTGGTCCGAAGTGGTCCTATGGTGTATGTAATCAACCCTGTGTGTACGTAATCAAGTTTCCAGACTAACTCAAGTAATTTTCATCTGATTGACCTCAAATTTGACTTACTGAAACAAAATTTTTGGCAAACATTTGTTTGTATGTGTTTTATGGCAACGTTGGGCTGTATAACTACTATGAGAATAATTTTAATTCCATTCAAATCACACGTTACGTTACACGAACCGTAAAAAATCCCCGGCACCAATCTGAAACAGTTAATCGCAGTACTTTTTTTACACAATCACCGTGCAATTAAACAACTTAAGCCCGAACGTTTGAAAACCCATAGTAGAAAGCAGATGGAGACTAATGGGATGGGAAACCGGAAGCAATGTACCGTGAAATGTGCCTCGAGAGAAAGACAGCGAGAAAGAAAGAGCTGCGATCGAGCGTGGAATCAAGAGAGAGAGAGGGAGAGGGAGCGCATACACGTACTTGGACACGTAAGTGTACGCAGTGTACGCATCTTATAAAAGATGCGACGCACGATCCGGGCACGAAATCTCGGATTCTATTAGCGGAGAAATTATAACGGATTGATGGCTGCTGTTGGTGCTGCTGTTGCCGCTGCATGTCCGGGAGGTGGATTTCTCTTGAATCGTTAATACAATAGGTACTTGTCGATCTTTTGCCAGAGTACAGGCACAAGAGCATAAATGCAAGGAAAAGTAAACAGGGATTTCTTTTGTTACTTCGATAGAGGTTTTAGCGAATGAAAGGTTTTGATTGTTCGATCTTTTGAATACAGTTGTATTCTTTGAAAAAGTGGGTTAAAATGTCAATTGATCGGAGTTTCATAGAATTTGTCCAAGTTTATTATCCAAATATTTGATGGCTGAAGAAATATAACTTTTGGCTCATACATAAGAGAAATGTAAATAAATGACAATTTTCGTTCAAAATTAATAAAAAAACGCGAGATATACTGTGCTAATTAATTTTGGTGGCGAACAGACAAGTAGCTACCTCTATTGGATGTGTACAAAAACGTGCAACAACTTGCAGCGCTTGAAAGATGACTTCTACTTCGAAACATCAACCTACAGATGATAAAACAGAAACCACAACATATCAATTTCAATATGTTATTCGACACATAGTGAATCGACTATTCATTTCTAAGTGTTTTTGAGGAAAAATAATAAAACAAATGCAATGATTTAAATAAAAAAATTAATCTTTATTTTCGCGCATCCACACTATCACATCCGCTCAACGTGTACACAATTTTCGTAACATAATAATATAAGTAGTGTTCAACCATAAATTTGTCTATTAAACGATAAAACGTCGCGTGACAGTTTATGCACGCGCATAAATTTTCATTACCAACTATGGTCATGAAAATCATTCCGTCCCATTGGAATGTAACGTTCAACTAATACTATGTACAGTCCTTCCACAGAATCCAAACCGTACATTCTAACATGATCTCTCCGTTCTCGAGCGTTTGGAGTACAATACTTTAATTTAAAATCTTCGGGCCCAAAAAAAGGCCCAATGAACAACACCCTTTCCCTCTCTTCGTCTAACAACAGTCTTACAGTTTGGCGACGTTGCTCTCCAGCTTATTAAGCTCCTGAGCGATAGCTTCAGGCAGATCTTTACCGACCTGTGAGTCAAGATACTCCCCCAGCTCGGCAACTTCCCTCTGCCAGAACTCCCTGGGCAGACTGAAGAGTTCCTTCATATCGACCTGTTCGCTTAGGCCCTCGAGGTTCAGAGACTCGGGCTTTGGCAGGTAGCCGATGGGCGACTCCACAGCAACATCCTCGCCGTCGATTCGGCGTAGGATCCAGTCGAGCACTCGCGAGTTCTCGCCGAAACCCGGCCAGAGGAAGCCACTCGGACCCTTGCGGAACCAGTTCACGTGGAAGATGGCTGGTAGCTGGGCTCCCTCCATTCGTGACATGCTTAGCCAGTGATTTAGGTAGTCGCCAAAATTGTAGCCGAAGAAGGGCCGCATCGCAAACGGGTCGTTCATTATCACCTTGCCCTGAAATCAGCAAAGCGATGGTAATAAACTGTCGTCTCTTCGTACAGTTAATGACTTAAACGTACACGAAAGAAAAAGTTGTAGAAATTTTTACTGTAAAAGTAACGGTAAAGTTGTGATCGACGAATCTTGACCATAATTTTTATCGTACAGCTTCATGGTGATTTGTTTATCTTGATAAAATTTATACTATTTATCCATAGTTTTTATAGTGATGCTACGGTAATTTTACTTCTGATTGAGGAAAAATATGACAGTTGATAATATGTCGACAGTATACATTTTTCTCTTGTTCATTGATTGAGGTTATTTAGTGAAATAAGTCCCTACATTATCGGCAAACTATCGGTAAAAATTTTTGCGAACAGAGATGAATTTTTCTGCTTCAACAAAATTATTGGAAAGCTACACTGAGGGAGATTTGGTGCTGCAGTTGGCATCTATACCAAATGCCTATAAGTCTGGTGTCTCTGACTACTGGGATAGCAGATATCCCAGTCGGAGCAGCGCAGAGCCCGAAACTGTACAGTAGCTATACTTTTAGTTTGGCTCAAACTATACACCGGAAATTATGTACAGTAGGTATACAGTTTATGTACAGCTCTTGTTCCGACTGGCATAGCTGACGCGCCGGACATGCGGAATAGGCACTGTTCTATCTATGGCATACTGACTGAACCGAATCTCTCTCAGTGTACGGTAAAAATTACATTTGCGATTCGTAGGTCACAACTTTGCCGTATTTTCACGGTGAAAAATACTGTATACTTTACAGTAGTTTTATGGTACAAATTACTGTAATCCTTTTATCCGTATGTTGGCGGCCCATACCGACCTTGTGTTCGGCAGCGGCAGTTGCCTCGGACCTCATGGTGGCCCCGATGAAGACGCCATGCTGCCAGTCCCGTGCCTGGTAAATCAGGGGCACGCCTGCGGGCCTTCTTCCACCGAAAAGTATTGCATCGATCGGCACACCCTGCGGATCCTCCCAGGCGGGGTCGATGATCGGACACTGACTAGCCGGGGTGCAGAAGCGCGAGTTTGGGTGGGCCGCGGGTGTTTTGGAGCCACGCTGCCAGGCCTTGCCGTGCCAGTCGGTAATCTGAAATAATCAAAGGACTTGGAAATGAAGAAGAAAAACAATATGAAAAAATTACTTTCATAAATAAACCAAAAATTGTATTATAATTCAGTTGTACGAATAATGGATAGAAGTGGGATCGGCGATGGTTCATGTTGTCATTGATGGTTATACAATTTGGGGACTTCAGCTTTTATTATCTGTAATTATCCACACAACAAAGTTATTTTCTACTCATCGGTCCGTTTACAAAATTGTATCAATATAGTTTTTTTTTTTTATTTCAAACTTTATAGTTTGAAGTATCTTTTGCAAAACCAAGTAGAAACAGTCGATTGAGGTAAGACGAGCTGCGGACGGGTGGATGGATTGCAGTGAACTGACCTACTCTTTATCTATTCGTTATGAAAAAAAGGATTGAATCGCATGATCGTCCAATAATAGGCATTTCTTAGATAATTTACAAGAAGGTTAAAAATCGATCACAAGATTTCACCCATCCCGTCACAGACATGTACAGACAGACGGACATACGAGACAAGTTGAAGGAAGGATCGGCAAAACCCACCTGTACGTCCTGGGGCACCTCCTTCTCCATGCCCTCCCAGAAGACCCCGCCGTCGCTGGTCTTGGCGACGTTGGTGAACATGGTGTTACGAAAGATGGTGGCCATGGCGTTGGGATTGGTGGCCGAGCTAGTGCCGGGCGCCACGCCGAAGAAGCCGTTCTCCGGATTGATGGCCCGTAGCTTTCCACGCCCGTCGAAGCGCATCCAGGCGATGTCGTCGCCGACGCACTCGACCCTGTAGCCCGGCAGGCTGGGCTTCATCATTGCGAGATTCGTCTTGCCGCAGGCGCTCGGGAACGCCGCGGCGATGTAGCGCTTCTTCCCCTCCGGATTCGTCACACCGAGGATCTGAGTGTCGACCGAACATTCGTTTAGACGCGGCTCTTTGAGCCCCCCCCC
>JAPYYV010020991.1:0-13491 GCA_030522625.1 Copidosoma aretas
ATGAACGCAAAAGTGGAAAAGATTATCACCATTTATCCATCAGATTATTATACAAGATCCAAAAAGCTACTCAAAATAGCGTTGTACTGATTTATTAAGAAAATATTTATAGTGTTACAAAAAAAAATTTGGTGTGCGGAATACATTTATGCCGCACACTGGGCGGGAAATTAAATTTTCCCCGCTAAAAACAGTGCGAAAAAACGACTATTTTCCGCACACAGCTATTGCGAAAAAACTTATACTCTAAAACAATTTAAATTTTTTCGCATTATATGATCTACATATACGCGCAAGTTATCACACATTTTTTTACAACCATGATTACGACGATTTTCTGAACTGTAAAACAAAAGACAGGAAGCAAACTGCAGACGTTATACCATGGGCTCTACCTTCAACGAGCATATAATTACCCTCTCGTACCCTATTGACCGATGAAAATAACCGTCGTATATATTTGCGCGTTTGCTTCTTTACCTCACAGTTCACCGAAGAGTCGTAATATACAACCGACCGATATTCGTAGGCAAACAAATCGTCCCATTTACGTATCGACCTCGCGCTGATTATTACACGCCCACCACGATATTGGAGAAGACAGGCGAAGCGAACGGAAGAAGGACTCTGGGATTCAGATCCGCTCGGTCGAGCGCGCGTGGCTTCCCCTCGTTTTTTTTTTTTTTTTTTTTTTTCGTGTATTCGTTTTCACTTACGTGCGCTCGATCGGACGGAAAAGCGCGCGAACAATCGACCGAATGCGCTCGCACGCGCGCTTTCAAATTGGATTATCGTATACGTATACACGTGTGTATATAATATACAATAGCAGTATAGGGTATCGCGTAACGCGCTATATTATTATATACAACACTTGTGGGAGTATAGGCGCTGCACGCGGTTCGAGGGTGCGCGTGCGATCGGAATTTCCCGGATTACGTTTCCCGCAGTTCGCGATGACGTTCGAGAGCTCTCCGGTACGGTGTATATAATACGAGTTCTGAGGGGCGCGGGGGGTTCCGGGCGTGTATCCATCATTCGCGACTGACAACTCAATCATGCGTGCACCTTTGTAAATGGAGTGGCGATTCCCGGTTTTTTTTTCCTTTTTTCCCCTCTTCTTTTGCTGCCTATGTCGAACGCAAACACGAGGATTAAAATGGAATAGTACTCCGTGCAAATACGTTATAGGGATCCATATCGAAGGAGATAAACAAACACGGACGGACGCTCGATCGAGAAAATCTGCCCAACACTTGTACATGTATATACAGCGGGACCCTTTGAGGATTACCCTGATTCCCGTCCACGTACATATATACGTGCCCACATTCGTCGATACGAGACTGATGAAAATCTCGGACGACCTATGTATACTCTTATGCAACGTGTGCCGAATGGAGAGCGCAAAAACAAAAGGAGGAAAACGGCCTTTCGGGAAAATTGTTTTTATTTATGGGCCGGTGTATGGCTCCTGCTTGGAATCGGCCCGCGTGATGGAATTTCGCCGAGAATTTATAGCCCGAACGGAGAAAGAGCGCACGAGCGGAGATCGAAGGAAAGAGAGGCGATGATATCGGGGCGAGTTCGGGGAGTTTGTGTGCCGGCTGTCGTTACGGAGAAGCGGGGGTCATTGGGCTAGGTGTGCACGTTATAGATTTCGAATACGGGAGGGAGGGGGGAGGGTTCGGGAGCTTATAATTCTTCATCGGCTGTTTGCGCGGGGGGATGAGCCGGGCACCTTTTTTGTCGATGCTTTTTTTTTTCAACGAAGATTTACGCTCGAAAGGCCTGCGTGTTTGCGCCAGCTCGCGAGATCTCGAGAATTTTTTACTCCTCATCCGACTCGCTGCGAAGCGTAGCGAGAGTACTGCACGTGCCATCGATTCCTGAAAGCTTCAACTTCGGTATTCGGGGGGAAATGGAACAATTTGCGGGATAAGTAATTAGTCCGTATGCCGTAGAGATGGATTTGGGTGAGCTCGGAGCGTTTTTGAGAACTTTTCAAGCGAATTACCATGAATGTATATATGCACAGGTATAAGTAACTTTTGCCAAAGGAGCACTTAGCTTTCTCGGCACCCTGTAAAACAGCCCGCGAGGAAGTACTATTATTATCATTATTATTATCAGGATGATCATAAAGTTTAATGAATTGTCTTGGACCTGGGGAGAGTAGTGAGAGACGTTTGAAAGTGCCCACCTGAAATTGTAATTTCGATCTGAAGTTTGATTCAACTGAACTTTTCATTTCGCGAGCGCTAAATTTCACGCTCCGAGTACTATTTTGAAAAAGGGGGAATCATGGTATATGAATATTAAAGCCCAAACTACAAGGCTGCAGTGTTTCAAAGTAACAATTTACCCATTGCCTTTGTTTACGATGTATACCTGCAGCGTAAAAACTTGATTCGTCAATTAATCCTCGATAAACTCGGCAAAAATAAGCGTCTGTAATCAACATTCAACGAACGCTTTTGTTACCGAGTTCGACACATTATTTGCGAGCGCGCAATCGCAAACATGTCTTTCGTTCCGGTCTCTTTTAGTACACCCCCGAGATAATGATCATCCTTTTGTACCATCCTTTCCAGAATCCACATACTCGTATACGCTAAAGTAAACAAACAATACGGCTCCCGTGCATGCCAAGCGTGCCAGCTACAAGACAAAAAGTACCCACGCACTGGACCATACCAGCAGCTATATATACATCCCGAGCGAGCGAGCAGGGCCAATTAAAATCATCAAAATTAGTATAACGCAGGGGCTACTCGAGCGGCTACAAGCTCAACCGACTAGTGGGGGTTGAGGGCACAGCCCCGGTAATTCAACAATGTTCCGGGCTTCCGCGATTCCACTACCCCGCGAGTCCCGCATTAAAAAGGTTAAACGCCCGCAGTGAAGTATGCAAGCATACGGGGTTATGTACTGCGCGTTGGGCTCGGAAAAGTGTAAAATTTTTTTTACACGCCAATCAACTTTTACCGGAAAGTTATTCGGGTAACGCGCGCACGCGTGCCCTCTGCAGGATACAAGTTTATATTTTCAACAGCCGTACTACCACGCGCTCGGTTAAAAGTTGCGCTCGCATTTTCCGAGAATGTTATGCGAGTAACGGACCACTTTGAAACCCCCCCCCCCCTCCTTCCTGCCGCTCGAGTTTTGTTGCGAGACGGACTCTGAACGCTCAAGAACGCGTGTAATAACTCGCATCTGGAGCAGCAGCAGCAGCAGCAAGCTCATGTCACTAGAATGCAAGCTCCGAACAAAAAAAAATCTAATCCCAGGGATGAAGAGGAAAAAAAAACACAATTACATTAGATTTGTTCACAAGTCCACCTCGGAGGCTTCAGAGGCCTCCTTTTTTCTACAGTCAATGTATGGAAGGTATTACATTTATAGACTATGGAAAAAAACAGGCCTCTGAGGCCTCCGAGGTGGACTTGTGAACAAATCTTTTCTTTGCTCGCGAGAATCGCCCTCTCGAATTCATTGTTCTTATCTTTGAAGCACGCGGAGTCTCACTAAAGTTCGGTCGCTCATGGAGTCAAACAAGTTTTTTAAACGCCATCCCCAAGTGTAAGTGCATCGACGGGAAGATCCTGGCTTCGACTTTTCGATCACATCGTTTGTTCGTCTAGGTATACACACTTACTTCAAGATATTTCTTGCAAAATACAATTTCAAGATCAAAAAGTCCAAATAAGTATGAAATAATGTCAATCGCATACTTTATTCTTCGACCATCCATAAAATATACGACTCAAAGAGAAAGCAGGAGGACTGTTTTCGCAAATTCGTTTGAAATTTTCCACGCATCTCCGAGTGCATCGCGATCGTGCGCCTCTTATACACGCGTGTATTCAAAGACGAGTGCCAAGAAGTCATGGTGTATGTATATGTATACCCGTGCAAGTGTGAAACCGAGGCGCCCGTGTATATAAGTAATATATAAGTATACACCCACGGCTTGTGCACACAAGCCCGAGGTGCAACGTGCTTATCATCATTATCAGCGTATAATGTGTACATATAAAGGATAAGCCCAGCGCCGGCGGATCGGGGCTAATTACGCAAATCGATGATCGGCGGTAGGGGTGTAATAACGTATAATCATCAACGGCGCGGTTAGCATATTCATGCGGGACGGCGCGGAGAAGGAGCCGGGAGTCTCGCCTATACTCCGCGCACCCGGTACTTATACATTATGTACACACATGCAGTGACAAATGAGCGGCGGCAGCTATTTACTCAGCCGAAAGTGCCGTATACCCCCCTACCGTCCTCCTCTCGCAGCCTTCTTGTGCATCGTCTGTATGTGGTCGCTATTAATATGCATGCTTATAACGTATGGGTTCTGAATATCGGCTGCCGATCAGGCGAGCTTCGAATCGCTGATGACGCGTGTCGTCATTTCGTTTTGATCCATCGACGAGCTTTTACCCCTATTCCTTGGATGAGTGTGCGCGCGTGTGATTGCGAGAGTTACGGTGCCACGCGCGTCCGTTTTCTCGTCCTGTTCCTTCGACGGTAATAAAAATTGGGTCTCTGGGGCGTCTAGCCGGGGAATTTTTCTTCCCTTCGAGGTCCCAGAGTAAAGCTGTTCCGCACGCGACCGCCTGCCTGCCTTCCCGTCTTCATTTGCATTTCGGTATATGTTTTTTTCCTCTCCCCCCCCCCCTCCTCCCCGCATCTTTTTTCTTCCCGACGTCCCGTTTTAATTCAAAAGGTGCCCTCGAGCTTCTTTCGTGGCGGAGGAGGAAATAAGCTCCGTTGTGCTGCTTCTGCGCTGCGGCTGCTGTTTACATATTTTAATTCCGGGGCGAATGCTGCTGTTGTTGTTGTTGTTGTTGTTGTTGTTGTTGTTGCTGCTGTTTTGTTTCGTCTTGGCTGTTGTTGGACATCGAACCGAAATTTCTCGCTTGAAAAGATTAATCGCGATTTTTCGGTTGATTACATTTGCATCGAAGAAAAAATGATTTCCCAATAACAACCATAACGTAAATTATTAGCGTAGTTGCTCAAACAACAAGCGGAGAAGTAAAATAAAGTACACAAAACAAAATCAAGTATTTATATAAACAGTGAGATAACAACGTTGCTTATTGGATATACTTCGACTACAGCTCCATCAGCGCACGGAGCGCGTCGGATAATGTACTCGGCCCGCGCGTATACAGTAGTGCGCGCATGATATATTTAATAACTCGCTAAACTCTGTAGCTCCGTATTAAGAAGCTAGCAAGAGCCCCAAACATACTTATAGTGAGTGGAAGCGAGAAAACAGTGTACAAGGAACAAAATCTCTTCCAAACGAGCAGAATCGGAGCTCTACCGGCATACTCCTATAAATACGCGTTGGGCCAACTCCCACGGCACACGAATGCTCTATCAGCTATCTGTTTACACACCTTATAGTACATCCTGTATAATACAGCTGCGGAGCACTCGATTTCTCATGTTTTTTTTTTTTTTTTTTTTTTTTTTCAAGCGCTGAGGAGGGGAAATCTTCAAAAGACTTATTCGAGAGAGTGTCGGATTGACCCTAGTGCCTACCGACTAAAACTAACCTCCTCGCATGGGTACTAACCAATTCCCTAGAAGACATGGGAATTGAGGGTGAGAAGGGGGTGAAGGAAAGTAACAGAGAAATTTGGTGTCTAGCTCACATTCAAAGGGATGAGTGGAGCGGCTCTTACGCGTCTGGGCGAAGCTCGAAGACTGGCTGGCGCCGGAATTGGTTTTTCATCCTCATTAGCACTCGCACTCGCTCTCTCTCACAATTACTCCCACAACTATATGTATACATATAAGTATTGGCCTCCTGTCCCATTTCGCACATGCGATACGCTCAAAAGTCACCCTCTGTACATTTTTTTGTGTTTGTTTTTTCTACATTATAGTGCTATACGTCCAGCTCTTTTCGAAAGGCACTACTCAGGGCACTCAGCACTTGGGAGAGGGAAGGGGGTGACTAACAACCGTTCCCGCCTCGGTTCCCGCATTCGCCAGGACAAGACGTCCAGTGGGTGGGGAGACCACTCGGGAAAAACCCATCCCGGAACGGCCCGGTGTATTACCTGAGTCCTGACCGGGTGTCTACGTATAAACACCAGGACTAACTCCTGCACACCTCCCGCTCACGTTGTCCGCAACGTAAGAGAAACAGTTGATCGAATAAGAGAAACAGTTGATCGAACCCCGGGCAAAAATCAGCGGAAGCGAACCTCGAGGCAAACGGGCCCTCTATATATATATATATACATACGTACAACAAAGGCAGTAGCTGCACCAGTATAATAGTATGGTCTTGAGGTTGGTATACAGCCAGAGAGAGAGAGAGAGAGAGAGAGAGACTCGTGAGCACACCCCGTCCCCGATGGCCTGCCCCGAGATAATCCTCTTCCCCTCCTCCTTCTCGATACTCTCCATAATTGATCCAGTCAACCCAGTTCCGAGTGTTCCGACGGTCCAGGAGTGCATACAACTATACATATACACGTGCATGCATGTGTACATACAAGTGTCGTAAAGAGGAAGAGAGAGAGAGAGAGAGATCGGAAGAGATCGTTCGCCGTCCTATATATTATATGGGGGTGGTACTTATATTATACTGGATGGGAGACGGCAGAGCAGAGATAGATGAGAAGCGGAGGGATACATATAGGGCAGGGGGGAGGAGGCAGAGGAGCAGTAGAGCGCCTTATACTGGCGTAGTAGGTACAACATGATTATGAGTACCGGTGCCACCGGGGCACACGCGTCGGCTCGTCACAGAGCCCGCACGTCGAGCCATCGAGTGTTATCCTTATACGCATATTGTAATGTATAATGTACAACCTATACGGAGGACGAGCGAATAGAAGAGCTTGAAAGATCCTGCACGCGTTAACAAGCATCACTGCGTTTAGCAATTTTAACAATTTTTCATCCTCGTCGGACAACTAAATGCCCTTTTGAATTTGCGGCAGGGACGTTAAATCGTATACAGAATTTTTCAACGTTCCGCAAAACACCGCCCCCCCCCCCCGCCGTTCAATCTTTTCATGAGGAGAATTATACGTACAACATATTCATAGTGATATAATTACACCCTTCTTCGGGCGCACGAAGAGTCGAGTCTTTCAAGTAGCCATAGATCGCTTGGCTCGCTCGTGCGCCTCGTGCCCCATACTATAATACACTCTACCTCCCTTCCCATTCCTCTCTCGGAATCCAGCTTCGACGTATCCATATGCCGCATGGGCGCGCGTGTACGAGAGGAAGAACAAAACCGACGACGACGACGAGGAGAACGAGAGAGAGAGAGAGAGTCCGGAGGGAACGAATAATTGGATCCGATCGTCCTCGTCCGCGGGCAGCAACAACCGGAGCAGGTTGCATCGTCTTCCCCGTCTATATGTATATATGTATAATGTACCGCTCGCACCGCAGTGTTATAACGATCGCGGGGGGGAAAAGAGAAACAGCCCGCAACGGGTGCAGGGGAGAACCGAGGCTCTCTTGATTTCATCCCGCGCAGGAGCGGGGGGGAGGAAAAGAACGGGCGCTCGCCTCTTTGCGGGCGGAGGAGAAGAGCGAGGGAGCGATGTTTTGCAATAAAACCCCGATGCGGCCAACAGCCGTACCGGACCCCCGGAGGATCGCTGCCTATATACGCTTGCTCCTTCCGTTTCGCGAGGCGCGAATCCACAGCTAGTTTGGCTTTTTCTTATTCCCCCCCCCCCCCGTGTAGATACGTATTTATACACCAGCAGCAGCCTGTGTATATGTATACGCTTCCCGCTCGCGTTTTTGCGCCGACGACGCTTTGAGCTTTGAGCGAGATTCGCACTGGGGAAGAATAAAACGCCGGAGCGCCCCGGAAATTTATATTGCGTTTTTGTGCCCCCCCCCCCCCCTCTTGTATTATACACAGGTGTGTCTCCGAGTGTCTCTGGCCGAGGGTGAGGGGGAGCTCGTTCTTTCTCATAATACTTGTCTTCTGTATTCGCGGGGAGGGGTTTTTCTCTCTCTCTCTCATGAAAATTTCACGCAGACCGCGTATTGGGCGTTGATATTCCCATGTTGTTGTTGTTTGCTCGAGCCTTTTTTGGGGCTGCAAGGATGAAATGTTGCTGCGTCATGGCGGGGAGACACTTTTTTTCTTCTCCGAGTCTAGTCTAAATGGCTGGCTGGCGAGTTTTTTTCCTTTTTCGTTTTGAGTTTGGAGCGGAACAGTGCACGACGGGTGGTGGGAAGTTGAAAATTCGTATCGGGTAGGGATACAACTGACTTCAATTGAGATTAATCGGGTTTTAAAAATTGGATTGGGGTACGATGATCGTATGTCGAACGATGACGAGAAAAACGAGGGATGAAAGAGAAATCATATCGAGAGCAAAACGCTTGCCCTCCGTGAGTGTCGGATCTCGATCCTTGGAGTATACCGGCCGTAACGATACGTTCGAAAAACCGTACTCCAGGGAATATCAATTGATGCTACCCCGTACGGTTTTTCCTTCCTATTATTTACGAAACGAATGTGTTACGTGATTGAGATTTCAAAAATTTTCACAGATCAAGAGCCTTTTGAATTGAAATTTTCATCATTTAAACAATTTTTTTTGGTTGTACCCTGATTTAATACTGCTATAAAATATCAATCCACTTTACTTTGATCTCGCACGTATGATATGAATTTTCATCAAGCGTATTATTTTATCCTCGATTTCGTCAGCATCACACACCGACTCCCGATAATATTAATTTTCTCACAAATAACGCGCGTAGTGCTCTCTCAAACATACATTAGTTATCCAAATAATTGGCAATTTACGTTTGATACGGTCACATACTTAAAAAACGACCTTTTGCTCCGCCCCAGCAAAATAGACAGCGCCGCGATGGATTTCACGATGGTCGACGCGCAAAAAGTGATTATTCGCGCCCGATCGACTTTTGTCTCGTGAAACAGTCAATTTTTGATTGAAGTATCTCTACATGTAATCAACTCTATGTCGATTTTTCTCCCCATTCGAGACAGGCCACGGAAAAAAAATAATGATAAAAAAAGTGTCACCACTCGAAGATAAAAATCCCAAGCTACGAGCGCCCCGCCTGTATATTATACACACCTGCGGCATAAATACGCAATGCTCGCGGGCTGCACGCAAACAAACGGAAGCGGCGAGTCGCGAAGTCGCGTGCAATACACGCGCGGGGGGACACAACAAAAAAAAGGGAAAAGAAACGCATCCGAGCGGCGGTAGCTCTTATTACTCGAGCTCGCGACACGGCGATGTCGCGTCGAGGTAGGGGGGGGGCAACGATCGCTACTCCTCCCTCCCTCCCTCTCCCGATGATAAACATTTATCCGATGGACCGGTTCTAATGAAGACGCCGTGCGCTTTGGTGCCCCGAGGCAGCAATATCTTCCTCCGGCGATCGATCGACGGTTTTTGTGTCCGCGGCACATTGCTGCTGCTCGTTACTACGTGCTCGTTTTTTTTCATTCGTGATCGTTTGCGTATTGTCATGGAATAGTGGCAGGTTTTTTCACACCGGCGCTCCGAGTTATTCGGCTCGTCAGGTTTATCGGACAAAGCAGGAATCACCGCATAGAAACTCGCGAGTGCACGATCAAAAGGACGGTTTTCAAACGAGAATCGTGTAATTCGAGCTTTCCATCGTTCGAGGTTTTTATGAAAAACTTTTTTTTTCAAAAACCGAGCTCCACGAGTGCACGGCAATTTCGCGCGAAACAGATAACGCGCGTGCGTACTTTACATCCCCATAATGATTGAGCGATACCGTACGCGTCGCACGATTAGATTTCACGACGATATTGCCGCGGCCGTAACTTGTACCGCAACGCAACGAATAAAGAGCCCGATAGTTTCAAAGGATCCCATCAACCACGACCCACAACGCATCACGGACAATTCAGATCGCCATCAGGCGTTGATGACGGTGCGGTATACATCGAGAGCGACTAGCAAATAAACACACGCTCCCTCTGGTGGGGTGCCTCTCGCGAACGACTTACGACGTTTGCGAAATAAAAACGCGCTTTACGATTCGGATGGCTGATAAAAGAACGCCGGGTAAATAAACGCTTTTACGCCCGCCCGCAGCCGCGCGCGACCATATCGGCGCAGGCTATCGAGTGAAATTTTTTTTTTTTAGTTTTTTTTTCCCCCCAACTTCAAAACGATACAGCCGGCGATTAGCGCTTGACAAAGTACTCGACTGCAGAGCCAGTTCCGCATCGAGCGATAGGGGCGCGCCCAAACCTGTCCTGAGACCGTGTATCCGCGGGCGTTACATGCGCACCTCTCAGGGTTAACACGGGGATCACGGCATTTCCGACGCCACGCATCGCAGTACAGGATTGCGATCTGCTTGATGCACAGCATTCCTTGCAGCGGTACATTTGTCCATGTCCGTCTGCATCAGCAGCTGTACGTTTGCGCAATTTCGTTGGATTTCAGGATGCTCGAACGATGTTTTTGGTTTGGTTTTCAAAGAACTTGCATGTTCTGTGAGCGGTGCGTAATATAAAAACACGTTGTATTTCACTTGTAATGTAGAAGATACGATTCATACGTACAGCAGCGGGCATTTGCGAAAATAGCACCCCCTTACCGTACAAATTTGCCGCGAATCCAATCAACACGCACCGACCGGACGAAATAACCTCGTCAGGAAGAAAACAAAAAATAATAATCAAGCCAAGCAGAGGGTAATAATACTCGGGTGATAGCTGATAACGAGACGACGCACGTACAGCCCCCGACGTAATTAAAGCAACGAGCAAAAACGTTCGCCGTCGTACTCCTATCTCTCGACCAGCAGGAACCTTTTTCCCCGACCCCCGGAACAAAGCCGGTCCGCTCTTTCTGCACACCACAGACATCTCATGCGCATCCACGCGACATCTCTCTTCTCCACGCGATATATCCGCGCTCGTCTCCTCCCCTTCCGGGCTTCGAAGGGAGTAATGCCCGCCTATTAAGCCCGATGTCTCATTCAGCTTCTTGCCCCGCGCTCGGCCGCCGCCACTCGATGAAAAAGCTCCCTCTCTCCCCCCCCCACCCTTTTATATATGTACGCGCACGTGAGTTATACACACATCGGGCACGACTGTCCGCGCGCGGCATATACATGTGGGACAGCAAAAGTAGTTCGTTAAGCCCGGTTTCTCCGTAAAAAAGTCCCGGGCTCATTAACCCGATCGAGAAAAATGCGCGAGCCGCTGCAGCAGCGGGCCCCGGCGTCGCCATCATCCCCCCCCCCCCCCCTTCCCCGCTCGTCCGTGTATTTATCATGGACTTTTCTTTCGAAGCGGCAGCAGCAGCCCCGCCGCCTACCCTCGTTTCCTTGGCTTTCACTCTAATTGCACCGGGAAGGAGGAGCGGAGGGTGGGAGAAAAAAAGAAACAGATACGAAACATATATACGCGACCGCGGAGCGCGCGCGCGCCGATTTGTTATGACGCGAGAGGGAGCGGGGGATTCCCCGCTGTTCCCGCTGTACCACGCGGCTCTCTCTGCAATATCGTGCAAGTATACAGCGTGCGGGGTATGCGCGTAGCGGCGTCTGCTTGTATCATTCTTCTCTGACGCTGAGATTCTTCCGCCGTCACGTGGTTATATATACACCGTCTACATTTACGTGTATATACGCAACGCGAAGCGGCGCGTGCGAGTCCGACCGTCGGCTGGCTTATCTCGCGCGCACGCAGTGAGTATACGGCCGAAAAATTTCCCTCCGCCCCCGTTGCAGACGCGTTCGGCACGGCGCTTCTTTCTGCTTCCTTTCGTCCGCTCCCTTCCAGCTGGCAGCTCCCTAGATTGGATTCTGTTGTGGCTCGTTGTCTCGGAGGACTGGATTTCTTTTTTCTTCTGTGCGCCCCGCCCCGAATTCGTTATCATTCGCCCGGGTGGTTTTCTTTTTTTATCGCGCGCGTACGATGAGCGCTCCATGTATATAACGCGTTGCGTATTACGCTCAAGGTAATCCATGCCGCCGCATAAATCGTAATTATGGGGGTCGAGGGACGGCGGGGACTCGGCTTTTTCGTTTTTTCGTGTAGAAACGACCGTAAGTTCGCGGCGCGTGTCCAAGTGTCGTGCTAATAACGTGCGACCGGCTCTCGCGTGCCGCGTAATCGTAAACGTGGATTAGGATTTGGGTACAGCATTTTCATCGACCATGCGCAACAAACGTAGCTCGACGTGGAAGCTCGAACGAGCCATTTTTCATCTTGCATGACGTTTTTTGTACGAAGAAATTGTATTATCAAGGTGCAAAACTGTATTGAATATAAAAAAACATCTACTTTCTCTGAATAATGACATTTTAGTTATTTTCCTTGATCAGCGGTTAATTTCGATGGGCATATTTTCTCTATCTTTTCATCCTCATATTACGTACGGGTCTCGAACGAAACCCAACACCACTCATCGGTTGCGGTTCCCCACAGACCGAGCTATGCCAGCCGACGTTGTAATGCTTGTATAATTTTTACAAGCAGATCTGGGTAAGTACTCCGTTGGACGGACAAACGAGCGTTAAAATGAAAGTTAATCAAGAGTGCGCCGCATTTAATAATGAGCCTCGTAATGTAATAGAAGGACGCGGGGGGGGGGGGGGCGAAAGAAAAAAGAAAAAGGGGGAAAGAGCGGAAAAACGGGGCGCGGGCAAAAATGCGAGTCGGCCTCACGCGCAATTTAATTTAATTTCCGCGCTCGCGCTCGCCGCTTGTTCCCCTATATTAACTCCTCCCCTCCGCTCTCGGTCGTGTCCATTTTCCGGCTTTTTATAAATAGACCTCCCCCTCGTCGCGCGAGCGAATTAACCCGAGCATTTAACGAAGACGCTAATCCCCCTTTTGGCGCCTCTTAAAAATACTGCCGCAGCGCGATAACGAGCGACGCGGGCAAAAAACCCCGGAGCTAGCGAGGTTTTCAATTGTTCGAGGGAGCCCGAGTGATTCGCATTTCGAAAGTACGTCGTACTTTTTTAATGTATTTTTTCCTGGCTGCCAGTGATTGAACATGTTTTTTTTTGCATACTTAGGCATGTTTCGTGACACGTTTAAAAGTGAAAGATCTGCATGAAAAACAAGACAACACGAAAAAAGAAAGTTCGCGAAACAAAGAGCAGAGTTTCAATTTGACTACGGCATACAGGGCGTGCACCACCAAATCGAAACGACCCATCCAAACCAACGGATGGAATGATTTTGAAAGGAACCGCGAGAGGATAAGATTAAAAAAAAAAAAAAAAAGAAAAACAAGCCGCGAGGTATACCCTCGCAAATTGGCCCGATGTTTCCAGCCGATGTAAAATTCGTGTCAGCGCGCCCGCGGCCTGCACCAACCCCTGACGTATCTAGGTAGCCAAGTAAGTAAGCGCACGGGCGCACGGACACAGCTAAACAACCGAAAGGGGGGGGGGGGGGCGCACCGGTACATCGGCCGAGGGCTCCACGCTCCAAAAAAC
>JAPYYV010020994.1:0-11335 GCA_030522625.1 Copidosoma aretas
CCCCTTTGTTTTCATAGCTCTCCCCCGTCCCTCCCGCTTGGCAAACGCTAAGCACCCCCTTCACACGCGAACGATCTGTACAGGCCGTGAAAAATGCTTACGTCGTCGGCCCCTTGCCTCCCCCCCCTTTTTTTTTCTCCCGCCCCTGTCTCCGAGCGCGTGGCTCTCGTACACCCCAGCGCAACATTTTTCCTTCCCCTCCTTGTTATTGCCTCCGTTTGCTTCGGATGTGGCTCGGAGGATAAAACAATTCCATGTATCTCGTAGCTGGAATCCTTGCTGTTGTCATTGTATGCATACTTATCGGAAAAATCCATCCCTCGCCACGTTTTGTCGGAACGAGTCGAATCTCGTCACGATCCTCTTCCCCCGTCCATTACCTTAGTTCAACTCCACTCTCGTATCGAATGGCAGAAATGAAAAATATCACCCTGCTGCTGTACTAACGAGATCTGAGCCCAAGGGCTGCTGCGACGGTACAAGTCGAACGAGGCTTTTCGAGGGACCGCGGGACAAATGGTCGGTCCTCCGGGAATTTCGGGCCCGCCGATCTTCCAATGGCTCCGGGAGATCGTTTGTGACGAGGTAAATTACCAGCCCCAAGACGTGGGACCGTCCCGAGTACCTCGCAAGAAAAATACACCAAAACCGAACTACCAAAACGATGTACGACCCGACGGCGAAAAACGACGAAAACGCTCAACGACGACACACAATAAATACGACGAATTTTGACTATTAAACTCTCCCGAAAATTACACGACGCCGATGACACTGCTTGGCCCCGCTCCGGCGACGACGACTCTCACCTGGAGGGAGTCCGGTCGCGGGCGACCCGTCGGGATCGAGCCGCTCCCCACCTGAGGGAAACAACCGAGACACGGTACACTCTACGACGAATCGAGTCACTCGCACTCCCGTGTGGCCTACGTAACTATAACGACAAACAATGGCCAAACTACACTACTGACGATACAACGAAAAAAATGGCTCAAAACGACGCTTCGCTTCGACTCCTACTCGCACCTTCGTTAACGCGACTCTCCGCGACATTCGCTCGCTTCCACGCGCACCCAACACTCCTACCTGCACTTTTTCTTGACACCGACACGGACAAGGTTACCTGAAGCTGCACCATGGCTCCTTCGTTAATCGGCTGCCTCGGACGCTACGGCGGCTGGCTGCGGCTTTTCGGTGTTCGAGGTCCCGGCAAAGTTTCGTTGTCGACGATCTCAGCTCTGCGCTATTCTGCTCTGCTCTGCTCTGCTACGCGCCAGGGACGAGAATGACTCAAGTGTTGGCCCGCGCGCGACGGCGCCTTCCCCTCTCTCGGTGCGGGCTCCGACGGCCGCTATATGGCGTTTTACGCGTATATTCGAGCATCTAACCCTCCCGGCCCGTTCCTCTCGCGCATTCCACGCGACCCGAAAAATTGTGAAAAATGACTTCGTCATACGTTACTGATCCCTCTCTCCTCTCCCACTCTCGTCGCTCTCATCCGGCATACCCGCTCGTTTTTCAGACATCGCTCGTCTGGGCCGCCGGTCTGATGATAATCGATTTTATTTCACTTTGTAATTTTACCGAGCCAACGATCTCTCGAGAGCCCGAATCCGTCCAACGGAGCTGCGATGGTTTCCCAAGCCGCGGGGCATAAATTTCTCGTGCCCGGTATCGGTGCATGAGTTACGGTCGGGGAAATTGAATTGCTAAAAACCAAGCGTTCTTTTTTTTTTTTTTTTTTTTTTTTTTTTTTTTTTTTTTTTTTTTTTTTTTTTTTTTTTTTTTTTTTTTTTGTTCGTTTTTTTTTTTTTTTTTTTTCTTTTTTTTTTTTTTTTTTTTTTTTTTTTTTTTTTTTTTTTTTTAGTTATTGTAGTAACATTTTTACCAGGGGGAGAGGGCATGGTAATAGAATCAAGTTTTTTTTTCTGCCATATATAAAAAAGTGGTTCTTGACGCGCTCTGTCTTCATGATCAACGTTATAATTTTTCATTTAAATTCGGATGCTTTAAAAGAGTTTATTCAGAAAGATGGAATAATGCTCCTAAATAGGAGTAAAATTCATGTTACTTTTGGTTGAACAATATATCCCTATTATATTGTGGAGTATACAAACGCACTCGAAGCTCGGAGAATCTCATTAACTGTAATACTAGCTGTTTGAGGTCACGTTGACGAGTGCTCGTATTATTATAAAACAAGTACATTTTTTTCAATCTGATAAATTTTGTTATCCAGTATAATTATTTGAATAATTATGATTAAACCTTTTTTTTACGATACACAAAAACCTGAAAGATCTCTTTATTTCCGACTATATTTCACATCAGGCGCAGCATCATCCCACAACTGGGCTACCCTAAACTTACCGATGCATTTTTTTAACGCTTAGCCAACCCCGGCCCACGACAAATCATCCACCATAAACTCGAAACCAAACCCCATTCGGGCTCAATGGCCCCCCGTAACTCTCGATCCTATGGCGTACGCGTGCGTCCCCTCTTCGGGGCCCTTATCTCTGCTCGCGGCGCGAACCGCGTCCGTAAACCGAACGAACAAAAACTCCGGCAGAGCGAACGAGCGCCCATAAAGCACGCCCGCCGATGTTCCCCCGCGCGCGCGTACATTACAAAGCGCGAGCGCCCGTGAAATATCGATTGCCGCGAGCGCGGCTCCCGGCGTATTAATATTCATCGACGGTGATTCGTTCCGAGCGAGTTGCTCCCCAACCTCGTGCGCAACTGCGCGGGACGTCCATCCACTGGGTCCGGAAAGGCTGGACTGTGCGGATTATTTTAGAAAGAAGCGGTAGAGAGGTTTCGAGCGGCGGGAAGGGCATGGCCGAGCCACGTGCGCGTCGGTATCCTGGGAGAGGCGCCGATTCATTTGGGGATGAAGTGTCTTTGAGTCGTTTCTTGAGGTTTTTCGGGACCAAAGATATTTCGTCTGCCAATGATCGTGGTGAAGCAGCATCCTCAGGAGATTCTAGGGATCGACAACTATCAAGGGATTTTATACGACATTACTTAGCTTGATTTTCTGTCTGTCGGTGGCGGGGAATAAATGAAATCTTGCAATAGATTTTAAATTGATTTTTTCAACAGAAATGCTGATTGCATTGACATGATGCAATGTATTGTCTTGCCTTACTCGACTGTTTCTACTCAGTCTTACCTGAGGTCTCGACTGGCAATGGCTTACCTCACTCGACTGTTTCTACTTAGGTTTACCAAATATATCTACTCGGTCATCGATATCTCGTCTTATTTCACCTGACTGTTTCTACTTAAATTTACATTATTTCTTCACCAATGCATCGATAGCTCGTCTTACCTCACTCGACTGTTTCTACTTAGTCTAATACCCCCGCATGATGATGTATCGTCTCACTTCACTTGACTGTTTCTGATTAGTTTTGCCCTCCATTCTAAATAATGGCTCGTCTTACCAAGTGTGTCTGTTTCTATTTAGTTTCGTAGACAGTGTACTAAGTAAAATTATGACTCAAAAGTTGAAAATAAAAAATTACGCGAGGAAATACTTTTATCGATGAACTGAAATGTATGTGATAATTTTTTTATTTTTCACAACACCAATGGTGTATTTTATAAAAAATATAATACCTTAGTGACTCCTATAGTATACTTTTCTCCCATTAGCACACATAAACAAATTGTTTCCTGCTTTCTGGTTCATTCACACAAACGTTTCTTTCCAATTTTTCAATACTTTTGTTTTACTTCATTTCTATTTATCCGAAAAAACCTGTGGTTGCACCTCAAAAGTGCGGCTCTGGACACAATTCTTTCATTCGGATTAACCGTGACGCACAAAAGCTGCCTGCTTTCTTCGCGAAGATACTGGTTTAGCAGTCAACCCCATCGTGCTCTTCCGCGCGCCGAAAGTATTCCTGCCGAGGCTCCAGCGCGCGGGGAAATTCCGCTCCTCCAAACTCACGTTCTTTATCGAGTTTTCGCCCCCCCCCCCCCCCCCCCCCCCCCCCCACACCAAATTCCATCCGTTTTCGCGAGTCTACGTTCCTCCTCGACTCGCGATTGCCGCTGATTTTCTCTCGACGTTTCTTCGCAGGAGAAGACCTACTTTCTTTCTCCACCGAAGCTGTTTTATAACCGGCGACTGTGCGTAACTTTTTCGGAAGTATGCTTCACCTGAATACTTTGGTCGTTTTTACTACTTTGATGGAGACTAGTACGCACAATTTCCCGTAGCCGTTAAAAATTATAGTGCCGCATGTGTTAGAGGGGGAGGAAACTCTTGTATGGAATATAAAAGCTTTAAATTGCAAAATACGTGTATGATGAGAAGTTTCGGAATTTTTTTCTTCATCTTTATACTAGTTTTTAAATAATCTCATTAAAATTGAAAAAAAGGATAAATTATACGAGACTTTTGAAACTTTACTTCTCGAGTAATTTCAATAGAAATTCCACGTTTCGTAATTAAAACCACATATTACATCACTGACGATTTTATTGAACTTTACTTAAATTCTGTTTTCAGATCGCTGGTACCGAATGGCCTGTGGTGGTCGAAAGAAGTTTCGTAAGGTGAGTGAATTTTAAATTATTTAAAGATTCATAGGGTACTATGGACAACAATTTTTGACACTTGAACTCATTTTTTTGTGTTCGAGTGTTGATGCGCTTATCAATTTTGTGCATGATTTCTGGCACAGAGCATTTTCGTGCCAATGGCCGGTGACGTGGAAAACAGATAGCGAATATTCCTTTTTCACGTTTAAAACTGCGAGCGACAACTCGGATATTGATTTCTCAAATTATTATCTACACAACTACTGCGCGTGGAAAATGTTTCCATCGAATCGAATCATTTTTTTTTTCTCACAACAAAAGTATGCCCTTCGTACTCATTTGACAGCCGTTCAGTTGAATTTCTACGAGCTCATCGAAACTCTTCCCAGCAAAATCCCCGTTAATACCGAGAAGCCCGTCGCAACAACGATAAAACGAAGTCGCATCGAACAACTCGAACGACAATATCCGCCCCGACTACGAAAAGCGCGAAGAAACGAAGAAGGAAAAAAAAGTCGCGCGTACACGGGGTCATAAATACACGGCTGCTCGACTTTAATCCATAAGCTCGAGTCATAAGGAGTAACTTCCCTAATTGCTCGGGAATCAGTTCGCTCGAGGGTCCCCGAGTATCGCCTCCCCTCCTCCGTCTTCGCCTCCCACTTTCCTCGGGAACGTCTCAAACTGGAACAAGTCGGGGGGAAGGGGGTGGACTTTGCTCTCGAGGGATAAAGTTTGCCGCCGATCGCGCGGACTGAGGGGATGACTTGTATATAGGTGACTCGAGCAACGCGCCCCCCCAATTAGGCTCTGCTGGTCGTGCGGAAGGAGGAGGATTGTTCCTCGGGTTTTATCGCTCTCTTCCGAGCTTCGTTCGCGTCGCATAGGTGTATATCCTTGGTTCGTTTTATCTTCAAATAAGTATGAAGTTGTTTAAAGTTTGATAGAAATTATATTTTTTCGAAACTTCTTAAAATGTGACATATCGTATGTTAATTTGCCATACGGTCCTTTCATTATATTTCGGATAAAATTTACAAGGTCGTTTGTTAATGACACGAGGATGTAAAGTCACCCTATTTATCAGGTGAAGTAATACAGGCAAAATGCGTAAAAAACATAAATTTCGTTCGATAAAAATGAAAAACCCATTCAACGGGCGTATTTTACGAAAACTAATATTCAAAATGGAATGTCGAACCTATCTTCCCATACATTTGGTGTTTACTCGTCTGCAGTGATACAGGATTTATTTAGGTTTACTGAAAATGATTTCGGTGTCAGCAATGCTATATACACTCATAGTCACCGAACGAATAACACCTTGCGGCAACGCTAGCTCGCACCAACTACCTTGAACCAGATTAAGTTGCATGACAATTACATTTATTTATTAAAAAAAATAAAAAATAATAACGCCACGACCGAACAACAATGTAAGGACCTATTAGCCCGCCGCGAATAACGTCATTAAGCATGACGAGCGTGCCCGCTGAATGGACTCTTTCCCGCCCCTCGTCGCGGTCCAGAAATCCTCCTCCGTCGCTTTTATTCTCCTCCCCCTCGCCCAAGGAGGGGGCACGAAGAAGCAGCGCAATTTACTCAAGGAGCGACCGAAAGGGGCCATCGTTCCGCGAACGCACACAGCCCTGCACGCGTGGCGAGCTTTTCCGCGCGCGCATTCCGAGTACGAGCGTCCGCCGAGTCGGCGGGAACGTCGCAAATCGGCAGTCTCGGGCGCAACTGCCGGCAGAGTAAACAGGCACGAAAAAGCTCCCCCGTTCCGAGAGAGTCGCGCGCTCGGAGCGAGCGGAGCAAAGTGCTCGGCCCTCGGATAAATCGATCGCGCTCCCAAAACGGCCTTCGCCTTCCCGAGCTGTTCCGCCCACGCTCTCCCTCTTAATTAACGAAGAACGCCGTGGAGTCGAGCACGCGCACGCGCTAATTACGAGGTGTCGAAGGGGGAAGACGCGGAGTGCCGTTTTTTCGCCGTCCGATAGCCCTGAATTCCTCGACGTCAGCATCGATCGAGTTGAATTAGTAACGTCCGATACGTTTTTGGGGCGATTCAACTTGGGTCGGATTGAAAACTTATTGGATCTCCGGTCGAGCAGTGAATCTTCAGTGGGTGACGATAGCCAAAGGCTTCGGGGGGGGGGGGGGATTTACGACGCGCCGCGACTTTGTGCAGTTAACGGGGAAGGGAGAGCGGGAGGGCGCGAAGTTTTCAGGGAAAGGGAGAAGAAGGAGAGTTGAAAAAGTTAGTCCCAATGTTCAACGTCGCGTTCGAGGTGCTGGGTCGGGCGCGGGAAAGAGTTTGGTGGAATGAAGTGGGGTTGAATTTTTTTCTTGGTCTTTCATCACCAAGACCGTTTGTGGAAAGTAAATATATTCCGTGGTGGATGATAAAATCTTACGATTCATGATGCGTTCAAATGTATTCGGTACGGAACGGCTCTCTGGGTTCACAACTTTCTTACGTGCGCTCAAGTAGTCATGTTCCAGCTATGGTCAGACCGTCCATAGGATAATGTGTTCGTCGACACTCTTGTGAGAAGTTTTAAAATTGATCTTGCTCATTCATCGCTTTCAACAATTGAACATAACAAGGTAGGGGTTGAATAATCGAATTTGCCCGGTTATTTATATTATTTGACTATTCTCTACCAAAAATTGCAGCGATGGATTTTGAATACGAGCCTCCCGAAAAATACACGAATGGGCATTCACGAGTAAAACGCACTCGCAGATCGGAACACGGGCTCCTCACATTTTTACAAACCGTCCGCGTAACTTCCTCGTCGTAACTCTAGCGACCGGTATACCGCGAAATCTCGCGCTTTGTTCCCGCGGACACGTGGAGACTCCCCAAAAGTTTCCCTCGCAGCAGCGCACAACTTAACAGAGTCGAAATCCACTTGGGCAATTTTACTCGCTCATTCGCCGGTATTATACCAACAACAGCAGTAAAAACTTGGCGCAAAAGACGCGTGCTCGCCTATCCTCTTATTAAGACTCGATGCGATTTATAGGGGCTTCCGAGCCAGAGCTGTGATAAATCGGAGGCTGCTTTTTTTCTTTTTTACTGATAACTTATACAGAAGCCGCACAGCTGTAGGCTGTGATTTGTCGGTGTTCGCAAGTTCTTCTCTCCTTGTATGTATTGTATGTGGTTTTCACGCACGGAGTAGTATAGATAGGGAAGGTAGCTAGCAAAATTTTCTATTGTGGTGTTCCTTGAATAATAGAACAGAACGGGAGCTACGACAAATTGCTACAGTGATTGCGGAGACTTTCCGTGAGTGTGTTCGTAATTTACTGAAGGCTTGGAAAAATAAGAAGGAGACAAAAGAAGGATGAATGCGGTTTTTAAGAATATCTACTCAGTTGTTCGAGATTCTGCAGTCGAATGCATTTTTAGATACGACTCCGCCTCGGGAGTACTATATAATGACATGAGAATCAATGTTTGATTATCAATAACTGAAGATACCAAAAAGTAAGTAAAAAGTAACGAAAGATGGTGAAGCATTAAATTAAAAAGTCATTCATATAAAAAAAAAAAAAAAAAAACTTTTTATCATGTTATTGGTAGTGATAATTTTCATGGTTTGATAAAAAATTAATAAATAATTCCTTATAAATTATGGATGGCCAAAAATTGACCACTTGTTTTCAGCACTGTGTATGAAAAGACTCAAAAAAAGTTTAAATATACGTAACAAGGACAATAGATATATTTAAAAACAAATAAGTCATTTAATATTCATGATTATTTTTCAATCGACTAGTTTAATATTTTTTGAACTCAGCACATACACACACACACACACACTCATGTGGCACGGTGCAAACAAAATTTATGCCCACAATTGATGCAAACATGCAGTGTTTCCGTTACTTTTTTTCTCTCTCCCTCTGTTCAACTACTGCCGTTTTCACCGACTTTGCGCACATAAACAAATATCTCAACGACTAATTCACATCGTGCGCAGACTCGTCCACTCAAAACCCTTTTGATCGCAATCGCTTGTGAAACACTCTTCTAAAAACGTACGACAGCCCGAAGTGAGCTTTATACACAACGTCGTCGTTTGACCTGAAATATCATTTTGGCCGAGACGACGTCGTGGGAAACAGCGAAATTTAATCACGCCCCTAGTCCCGAGTCCGCACGTTGAACAAATCTCACGTGTTCCTTCTGATTCACAGTACACCAAATCCACACATTCCGCCTCGAACACGTTGCAAAATTTTGTTTTTCGCGCAAAACTCAAAATAAATCTCGAGATAACGACCCGCAGCTCGGTTCCCAAAGCAGCAACACCATCACGCTCGAGCCCATCCGTCTAATATTCCAGCGCACAATCGAGTCGTCTTATCAGTCGTCGCTCTCCCCCCTCCGCAACTAGTGACCGCGCGCGCGCGACATGATTCCGTAAAAGCCTTCCCGGCTCGGGTCGTAAATCACACGGGCGCGCGTGCACGCACGGCTCCACGGGCGCGTCCGCGCGATTCTCGTTTCTGGAAGGCTCGGCCCCCATCCCCTCTTTTTTAGTTTTCCGGCGCGAAACATCGGCCTTTTTCATTAGGAAAGCCCGCGGGCGCCGCCTCCCTCGCGTTAACGAGCTCCGAGAATGATAATGATTAAATTTCCCCGAGTCTCGCGCTCTTGCCGGCTTTTGGGACTGTGTGTACAGGTGGGTGTGGGTTCCTTGGTTTTCCTCGCGTTCTCATTTTCAGTTCTTGTGTTGCGGGTACTTTTTTTCCTCAACGGTCGTTTGATTTTGTTTTTCGCGCGGCTTGTCAGTCCACCACCAGTGGGTAGACAAAGGGGGAAAAAAAAAACCAGAAAGAGGAAGCCGAGCGTGCGTATCATGCATGCCGTTGCTTATGCAATATCGTTATTTCGTTGCGGAAAATGTAGGGAGGGTAGGCGGAAAATCGAAATTTTTTCCCTCCGCGAGTTCGGATTGTATTGGTGTTGAGGCCGCGCGAGGATATGGTTTAGCTCGCGTTTCGGCGTTTTTTGTAAATGAGTTAATTGGAAGTTCGTTGCCCCACTTTTCACTTTGATTAGGGCAAGTGTTCTGTGTATTTGTAGGTTTGACTTTGAATATTTTAATTTTTTTAATCCATTGCAAGTAGTAAATGGCAAAATTTTCATTTTGATTGTTTTGAATGTGCGCGTGTATTTTATGTACAACCGTAAGTTCTGGGCATTTTTTACATTGATTTTTCTGCGCAAGAGTATCGAGGATACTGGAAAATGTCCATAAATTCCGGGGTCTTATCCCATGGAGCTCTATTTCTTATTTTATTTTCGTGTAAATATATATATATATATATATATAAGTCTCCGAACGGCCGTACCCCAGAATCCCATCGACTGACGTTTTCATCCTTGTTGTGCCACAGAACTCGTGCTTGGGGTGCATTTACCAACTATATTTCCCTCGTGCGGTAGCATTAGTTGTGAATTATTGCCATTCGCAATGCATTTCATGCTTATACAGTCCGTGGAGTTTTTATCGGAATACAATTCTTTTCACGTGTTAATAGATGAACGCATTTTTAAGATATAATTTCATAAATGTGCTGCATAAGTTACTGGTACCTCTTACACCTACCAAGATCAGTTAAGTCCCTCGTACTTATCAGTTTGATGAAGCAACAAATTTACATATTGTGCAAAATGAATATTACGAAACACCACGTCTATTCTTGTACATGTACAGCTTTACTTTTGCCGTTACTCCAAAAAAACAAAAATCATGGACTTGAATCATCGCACTAATTGAATGTCATTCATGTGTATAAAAAGGCATCAAGTGGACATAAGCTGATCGAGTTCGCGAAGCGCAGCAGAAACGAGAACGAATCGCCAGTCCCTTTGTCTCACGAAAAATGTCGAAACGATCTTTTCCCGTTTTTTCTCCTTCACTTGCCTCCCTCGCTCGATCCCCCTTCTGCTATTCTACCTGCGCTACGTATACTCCACTGCACACTCGAGAGGACGCGTGTGGCAAGTTATTCGGTGGTTCTTCGAGAGCTTCAAAATTCATAGTAATACGCGAGTAAATTTTTTGCACCTTTAACGTGTGTCAAGTGTTTTCGTGAAATTTTTTGGTCCCTTTTTCTTTTCATTTTCGCGTCTCCGGCCCCTCCTTCTGGTAAATCTATATTTCACGAAGCGCCAGTTTTCTTCGGCTCTTATCCGTCGACTCTTCCATTTTTTTTTCTTTTTCGACGGTCCTCTTCGCACGATACTCCATACGTCGCATGGAACACCAAGTATCATATCCGCCGTGTAAGATCCTTTTTCCACCCCGCGATAATAAACAATCACCCCGAATACACAAGGAGCAGCGGAGAAAGATAGGAAATAAAAAGAGCAGTGAATCCCGAGACTCATCGCGGAAAGAAAGAGTTCGGAGGACAAACAAACGATAAAGGTGTCGGGGGATGAAATGTTTTACGATTCTCTCCCCTTTTCCCGCGCTTCTTCTTCCTTCTTCCTCGCGGCATCATCCGAAATAGTCATTTTCCCCTCCCGACGGATCCGCGTCCCAATCGTCCGTACGCGCAGCAGCGACCTCGTAAATCCCACGCGCTTCGGAGTATCCTTCGACCCTTATCTCGCCCTACGCCCGTAAAAATACAAGCTGATCGATCGAACCGAGGCGCGGAGTGGAAACGTAAAATCCGCGGCAAACGGCCGCCACGATATATCGAGGACGCGAATTTTCACCATACGCTAGGGTGAAAGCGCGAGGTTCGT
>JAPYYV010021002.1:0-18645 GCA_030522625.1 Copidosoma aretas
TTTGTTATTATGCTTCCAATTGAAAAATTTTGCTAAGCTTTTTATCTTGTATTGATGAAGACTATAGGGTAGTGTGGTTTTTCGGACTTTATTTTAATATACGCTGTATATAAAAATATATATTTACCTCAATCATCTTAAAAATTAGGCCCTATACCCTAACTTTAAAATATTTTTAATAACATGAACAAATTACATGCATAAATTATTTTAAATTCAAGAAAAGTTTTATTTGTCAGTAGGTATGGATTTTTTACCTTAAGAAAACATATAATCCAGCTACGAAGAAAACGTTAGTAAGAATTAAAAAAAAATAGTCTGCATTTTCGTTACATGTACGACTCTTTGATACAAGTTATACGTTTTCAAATAAAAAAATGTTTGTTACATTTTGAAAACTAAAACGTTAATTACTTTTATAAATTGCTGTTGAACAATTTATCATATCAAGAAAACTTAACTCACACGTGCTTTTCGTTTTTGGCAAGTTGATTGCGAATGTTTGCTTTAAAAACTTATTTTCGTAAAAACAATTGTTATACATTTAAATGCATCCAACTCATCACGCATCATATATTTTTCAAAATTTCCTTTAGTGACTTCATCTCAAATCATTCAAATAGAAAGACAATCTTTGAAAAATTGAAATCGAACAAAAAGTAAATAAGATTGCCATTATTTAGAGCTTTTTTTTAAAAAAAGAAGGTACACTCATGCATAATTGTAAATGAAAAAAAAATGTTTGGAGCAAATTGAACTTTATCCCAGTAACGTCGAGCAAGCTGAGGTATAACCTACGACTCAAAAAGTCCCTAGCCCGGGCCGAGTGAGCCGTTAATGACTAGACTAGTGCGCATACCCAGTGTAATTGTCAAATGTCAAATTCGCGAGAATCTACATTTAGTTAATTAAGTACGTATGCATTGATTGTTAACGCTGTTAACCGCAGCGCAAATTCAATCAGCTCCGGCGCAAATTATTAGTCCTGCCAAAATTATCGAGAGTACCTTCTTTTAAGAGATATCGGCAAATCAATGTGTGCATTCATTGTAATTTTTTTTTGCATATTTCTAAGAGATATTACATCAAACAAATTGTACAGGCAGATTGAGCAAATTGAACTCCATTACCTGATATTTTTTTAATTTATCGATACTTTGTGCGCCGGGATGGGTCCGGTCATAAATCGATTTCGCTCCCCTTAGCTGTCCCTTGTACATACATACATATAAACGGACACATCTCTCTTCCCTATCTTCTTTTTGTAGACCTATACAACAGATGCCTACTCCTCTCTCTCGCACTCACAGGCGCACCCAACTGTAAATACATTTCCACTACGCTCCTTAAAAATCAACGTCCACATGTCTACTCCTCTTTCTCGCACTCACAGGCACATACTTCGGCTCCACCTCTATCGTGATGTAGCCTCTCGTCGACTAAGATGTGTGCCTGGTTTGACGGCTGGCCATGGTGTAGCGCTCGAATCAGCGGCTTAAAAAATCGGCGTGCCTGTTAGCATTGCAGTCAGCAATCTCTGTAATAATATCTGATTAAAATCTTTTTTCTTTTTAATACTGTATTTTGAATCTCTTGATATTCTTTGCTCAGCATTGCTTCTGTTTCTTAAATATTTTTATTTTTCTTCCTACCCCTTTTAACAATTATTAATAAGACTGTTGTTCTTTTGTTTGCTTCACTTTTTTTTTCTTGATATAGAAGTAGATTGTTGAACCCAGCTATAGGAGAGCTTTTTTTCTTCGCCTTGTCTTTTTTGTTATGACGCTCTGGTACGATTAAAACATTTTTTTAATAGAAAAGGGCTTTGTTATCTACAAAAATTCATGCAATGTATGAAAAATATTTTTATAAAATAAAAAAATATCAAAAACATGATTTTCATATTTTCAGAATTTATACTGCTTTTAGTATTTTCCGAGTTCTCGGTATTCTGTGCTATATTTATTGATTTTTTATTGACTGCAATTGTTTTAATGACGTTTTAATAATTTAATTATACAAAATACAGTTTAATTAATCATGCATTCAACCTTGCTTTATAAAGAATCAGTTATACTAGGCCGCGAAAAATATTTAGAGGTTAAGTTCGATCGGCCTTTAGATAACTTGCTATAGATCATGCTTAGAGTCGAAAACACTGCACTTGATACTTTTTTGTACAGTTTATAGTCCCAGCATACTTATAATTATGCAAATAAGATGCGAAATGTGACTGAAGATTGTTAATAAGTTAAAAGATATTTTGATGTTGCAGCTGTCTGAGTAATGACAACACTCTAAAGTACAGAAGGCAGTAGTCGGACAGTAGTACTAGCTGATGTCTGACTACTACCGACTACGTACGAAGTTGAAGGGTATACCCGGAAACTCAATATTGAATCGTATGTAACTATTTTTCGAATACAATTGATAAAATTTGTTCTTTATTACTAAATGATTAGTAGAAAACAGTTTGCGAGCGAAACAAATACATTTTTAATATCATTCTACCTAATTTTGAACTCTTAGTAAATCTTGGCTTTGCTCTCACACATGTCGAGATTTCCCATTTAAGCAGATTTACGGAAGCCTAAGCTTGGACAGCCAGATTCAATTGTTTTTTTAAATTAACTATATTTAAAAATTTACATTCTGTTGAATATTAATGATAAGTTATGCATCTGAAAATATTATCAAAATGCTTATGTATTTGGTTTTCAATATTTTAGTGCTTTCATTTATCTTTTATTGTAGCGTTTGACTATACCCTACAGTTTTAAAGTGATCAGCCTTACCCTCCTTTACCTTTTTTCTATATTTGTTTTTTTGTCGTTACACTCTTCACATTTTCAGTATCGTTGTTATTCTCACTATTTGCACTCGATACTCTTTTGACTCGTGAGCTAGATTTCTGTGCATCAATCTCCTGTACGTTATTCATCTGGTTTTTTACTTGTTTAATTAATTCTGTACTGTGAGTGTTTACAATTTCTAGTCGCCTATCCATCAAGCTCCTTTTGTAGCTCTTCATTGTCTCGTATTATTTTTTTCTATTACGTTTGCTGTATAGCTCTCTTTTATTGCTAACTCGCATCGTTTTCTATTTTCTTTTATTAATTCTAATTTTAGTTGTTTAATTTTTTTCTGCATTGCTCTACTCTCTTCAAAGTCTACTACGCTTTTTACGTCGATGTCTGTCTTCGCTCGTCTGATGACATTACCTCTCATCTTTATGTCATCATTTTCGTCGTTGCTGCTGGTGCTTCTGCTATCGCTTCTACCATAGTTTGCGCTGCTACTATCGATGCCGTTGTTAATGTCAACGTCTGCGTCTGTCCTATATCTTTCCTGTGTCATAGCCTCTGTTGCTGCTATCTGGTTACCATTGTCTGTACCAGCTTTAACTCCCGTTATTATTAGCGCTTACTCCTCTGCCACAGCTGTCTGTTGTACCCTTGGGTCCAAGTCAACCTTCCATATCCCCGACATCTTTGTCATCGGTGCTGTTCTTTTCTGCTGTCGTTGTCATTGACTGTTTTTCGCTGTGGCAACAAATCATGCCCGTTGTTTTTTTCAGGCTCCTACCTGTCTGATCCTTTAGTAAACAGGTGCTGCTGCTGCCCTGAACGTGCATAGATGGCATTGAATACACGAGCAGTCACTGCTTTAAACTCCCGTACATAATGGCAGCAGCTACACGGCACAGTCGGAGCTATCGATTAGCCGCACCGTGTACTTACTGTACTTACTGCACGGGTATCGCACACGTTTTGCACGGTTTGGCGCATTAGCAGCTCTGTTGTATACCGTGTAGCAGACACACCACCTGTGACTGCATGGATGTTTTTTCAGTATACCGTCATTGGTTGACTGTTTTTTGCTGTTGCAGCAAATAATGCCCGTAGTGTTTTTCAGGCTTTTATCCTTTTGCCCCTCTGGTACAGATATTTTTTTCACGGTCCTCTTGATGTTTCTTTCGTCGCTCCTTTGCTCATTTTTACTTTTGACGCTATTTGCTTCGACTTCCTTAGATCCTGCTTTCAACTCTTTTTTTTTTTTACTCTTGGTATTTGTCCTGATTTTTCTGCACTGTACAATCATCGTCCGATTTAAGTCACACCTTTGCACTCTCTGATATTGGCGGGAACAACTCCCCACTGGCCGACACACCTGCTTTAAGGTATTATTCAAGTCTTTCTGCATCAGGCTTACGCAGCTGTGTTGCTGCTGTATTTTTGACTTTTTTCGGCCTGCCTCTTTTTTTTCTTCTGATGACTTCTTTACTGCCTTTGTTATTTTTTTCCTCTGTGTTTGGTTGGCTCCTTCTCTTGCTTGCTGTCCACCATAGTATTCCCGGCTCGATATAACCTCTGACATACTTTTTTTCTGCTTCTCCGTTCCCCTTGCGATTTCACTAACTTTTGCACAAGCTATCACTTTCCCGTTTCTCTAGCTTTACCAACTTCACTTTTGACTATAGTTTTTAACTATTAAATCCACCAGCGAATGTAAGAGACTCGCTTTAACACGGAACTGTGTGACTTTACGTCTGACCGTCAAAGCGTACCGACTCCTTATGTTTAAATGTATGTATTTATTTGTATCACAAGTTATATCTCATGATTGCCTAAACTTATGAAAGTTCATTATTGCCTGGCACTTTTATTTTTTGATTCTTATTACTACCACACAAGAAAATTATTGTTTTGCAAAATACTTTCTTTTAATTTAGATTTTATCGATTTTGAACCATCGTCTTTTTTATTTTTACCGTCGTTGTGTATTTTATGTTAGAAAATATAAAATATAATGACATTCACTACAATGTGGGGTATTTTAATAGAAATAAATAAAAACATTGTGTGGATGTATATGTCTGCATATACATCATCCGTCATATCTCAGTATTCCCTTTACCAATTTTGATTAAACATGGTTAAAATTTTCTCATTATTATATTCTTAGTACTTCTAAAAAAGTAATTCCTATTTTGCTGATTTTTGTTGTAATACAATATTATAATTATCATACAAAAAATTTGTTAGAGTTAATTTTTCAATATTTTCTCTCGGATTTCATATACATCACGTTTGAAATTTTGGAAGATTTTGAAAATAAGAAAAAATGTCTTTTGTTGAGAAAAAGTTAACGCATGTATTGATATTTGCTAGAATGTGTCTGGGTGCTTACTTTAGTATGTATGTATTTATGTATGCTGCATATGTTACTGTTAAATCATATATATTAGTTATCCTATGAAATAACTAGTTATTATATATAATAACGACAAGTTTCAGTGAAAGTATAGAATCTATCTGTTTTTGAACATTTTTACTAGTTATTACATAGAATAACTAGTTCTTCTATAGAATCACTTGTCCGTATTCGTTATTCTATAGAATTCACAGTATAATAACAATATAGTTTTTTTAAAGTGCAACGTTAAACGATTTATTATAGTAGTTTGGGGGGGGGGGGGGGGGCTTTTTGTATGTTTGTGCCCGAGGTGCGAACGGTGTTTTTGTTGCCAAGGGCACAAAGTGAAATTTTTCGCCCATTAGCACAATTTAGGCCTGGCAGAGCCGTACATTAATTTACCGCCCGTGGATGCAAAGTGATGTAAGGGCCCACAGTGCGGCCCTAGGGCGCAAAACGGCAGTTGCTCTTTGCACCCATGGTAAGAATAGTAGTTTTCGTCACAAATGTGCATCTCACCAGGGCGGCCCCTGGGCCCGAGGGCGCTTGACAAGAGACCGTTCGAACCCTCCTGGTCGGATGCCCATGAGTTGCGAACGCTGTTTCTCCTACTGAGGGTGTACCAGGGTTGAAAAAATGCTCTAGGTAGGAAAAATAAATTGTTTTGTTACTTGATAAAATCATTAATGACTTTTAAAATTAGATATTTGTTTTATCTAAAATACTTATCAATGAATATAATTAGGAAAAAAATCATACGGTTTTTTTTATTGTTGGTTTATTTATACTTTTAATGAAAAGAGTGAGCTAATAATACACTAATGTAATCACCGACGTTGACTCACATAGGCTACAACAAATGATAAGAATCTTCGTATTTGATGTATTCGTCTTAATTTCGAAGCATTAGTTTATTGTTTATTATTTGTTCTGACAAATTTTAATTTGGTGACAACAAGAGTTACATAATCTACTACTTTTAAAGCAAGCACATCGTTTTGTTTAACAATTTATCCGACAATTACATTTCGGTAATCCTTGTCCTGTTCCATTACTCTGTGGCAATCGCTCGCACAGAAGACTCGCTAGATGGAACATCGTTAATCGATATAAGATTTTCTCCGCATACACCAAATTGAAAACGAGCATACAATTTTTTTATCTGACCATTCTTGGTACCCAAACTATAAAAGCCATCATCAATCTTTTTCAATAGAGCTGCGACTTATTCTGCTCTTGTCATTTTCAAAAGTCGAATCACAGCAAGTTTTGTCAAATGATCTTGATACACAAGTATAAATTTATTACTGTTATCAGGCTGTGATTAAGAATCAATCGAATCAATTTGACATCTTGAATTAAAATCGGATAGGATAATCAGTTTGACTGCGATTTCTTTAGTCACTTCTTTTCTCTTTTGTTCACATGATTCACACACATTTAAGAAGAGTTGAATTTCTTTCTGAATAATATTTTTATAACATCCACGTAGTTCATGAATTATTCGATCTTGACCTCCATGTCCTATTGATGAGTAATACTTATATAAAATATCAAACAAATCTTTACTTGAGCAATAGTAAACTATGCCACAATTTATTTTTTCACTGGATAGAATCAGCTTTTTATTCTTTTGCACGTCAAAACATCGTAATGTTCGAGTAGCCAGTAGTGTTACGGTGATTTTTTTTCTTCTTTCTTTACAACCTTAATTTCTTCTATCAGATTCAAAATTTTCTCCTAGTTAAAAAGTAGACTATTGCTTGCTGTGGGTTGAATATTTAACTTAAAATAAAAACACTCTTTAATCACTTCACAAGTTTCACTCATTTTGAAAACGTCTTGCAGCAGAGACGGTGCAAAATCAACTGACTAATAACACTGGTTTATCAAGTCAGAGGCTTGTTTATAAATAGTACATTCGAAAACATATGTAGCAGTATAAAAATGAATACATATTACATACTTCAAAAGATACCTTTCAGATTTTCTATAGAATAACTAGTTTAAGTGTAGAAAATCAATTAATCACATATTTTGCCTAACAGTTTTAGTTATTCTGTAGAATAACTAGTTAAACTAGTTACAAATATATGTATGTAATGAATGTATCAATTTGATTGATACGTTTTTTTAACTATAATTTGATTACAAAATTATGATAACCTAGCTTACAATAATAACATATTAAATTTATACATTTAATTAACTTGGAAATTGGTAACCCTTTCCGTCCCATTTCTATAGCAGCAATTTGTTTGTGCATGCTGTAATGTCCTTATCTCTATTCTGTCGTGCAACTGCTGTCCTCTTATATTCGCCGTATTTTTATACTGATTCACATGTTATTGAAATTATTGTCAATGCCACTTACAAGATAAAATCAACAATTATTGTTACACAATCTATAATGGAAAATATGCGACTTTGTATACCCGACTTGTTCCATTTGAGACTTTGTAGTGCCAAACAGCCTATAAACCAAAAATCAAGTGTTTATTCACGAAAATAAATAAATAAAGTGATATCAAAAATGTGAATAGGTGATATCGGCGACTAGAGTGTCGCGGCTCATCACTGTCGTCGTAATTCTACAACTTGCCAACGCGGGGCGCTGATGCGCCACTTGATTATTATCAAAAGAAACTTTAAATAAAGCCCATATTTTTATTATAACGGTAGGCATTGCACAATGGTTCCAAACTGGAAAAAAATGTTCAAAACCGGCTACAGCTTTCAATTCTTCACCGATTTCCAATTTTTTTTTTTCACGTAATCTAGAGATAATTTACAACAATCGCTTTTTGCCCGTTTTTCGATATCCTTTTCTAAAAATTAGTGAGATAACCTAAAACGTTGAAAAACTTATATTTTGTGCTTTTAAAGCAATGATTCTTCGATTTAAAAAATTTATATGAAAATAAATAATGACCGTCATTTTAAGTCCGCCATCTTGAGTTTGGCAAATCCGACCTCAGATTCGCAATCAACGACCCTAAAAACCCTTGTTTGCTAAATTTAGTTGAAGTCAGTGAATGTTTGAAAATTATGTCCGCTACCTTGAATCCGCCATCTCAAGTTTAATGAATCCGACTTCAGATTCGTAATCAGCGACCCCTAAAACCCACGTATACCAAATTTAGTAGACGTTGGTAAATGTTTGAAAATTTTATCTGCCATCTCGAATCCGCCAACTTGATTTTGGTAAATCCGACGGCAGAGTCATTATTAGTGACCCTAAAAACCTGTACAGGTCGGAAAATGTACAGGTCTGAAAATAACATACGATGTCAAAAAAAAGAAAAATAGTTTTATGATATCTGGTTGTCTAAGAAGACTTACTTTTGAAAAAATTAGTCGAATTTTTATCAGTTATGTATGATAAAATGAATTCCTCGACTCTTGAAGAAAAATAATTTTTGTCCATATCTTCTTTAAGACGCACTAGCTCAGGCAAGCTACGTTTTTATCATGTTTAATGCATTTGTAATAACCATCTACAAGGTTGCTAGCTATTGGAAAATTTATCTTGGAAAAACTCTGATTTACTAAATAAACAATCCCTTAATTATCCTAGAATCCGGCGATTTGCGGGTGAGGATGACGAAAAAGGCACGGTAAGAGCAGAGGGGGAAGTGGGGAGAAGATAAGTGGTTGTTCAAGATGCAAGATATCCAGAGAATGGCGTGCGGCAGGAGCAAGAGGAAAGATGTGAAGGATAAACAATTTTGCACGAAGTTCAAATAACCAGAAAAACCAATAAATTTTCCAATATTGTGTAGGGCAGCTGAAAATCTCTAATAAATGAATCAGTAATAAAGAAATATACATTGGCTTGCTAAATATCGCCTTACTCCTCACCTGATGCCTCCATACAACTTAATAGCCCGACCACTGTCCTTTCCATGAACAAAAGATAAATTTACTAGTTGCCTGCACTATTTTTAATGTGTAAGACGGGTTAGCCGCGCCCCCCCCCCCCCCCCTACCTCAAACTACATTATATGCCCAACACAGCTTTCCACTACTTTTATAATAGGTCTTCACATCTTCTACAGCCCCAGAATTAGTTTGCTGCATATTATTTTTTGCCTTTCTTGATCTTTAATTAGTATTTTAGCCTTTAAATTAGTCACCAAAATAAAATAGATATTGTATATTGCGTATTAAACAATTTTCGCTGTAGGTCATGTAGTAGACTTTAAAAGCAACAAATAAATATCTCAAAAAATCATTTGTGAATACACTTACACGAATAGCAAAGATGACGAGAGCATATTAAAAATTTAATATTTTTTACACAAATAATCGGACGACTTCAAGCTATAGAAACTAATTCTATCAATTTTTTGTGTGTGTAAAACTAAAAGTATAAGCACGATATATCCTTCAAAATATAATGGCAGAAACACAGAAAGATACAAAAGTTAAATAGGGCAATCCCTTCAGGTCCCCCTCACACCCGTCACACCCCGCAGTCCCCCTGCACGTTTTGTTTTATATTACCTTGACCCCCCGCAGTGTATTTGTTGTCGAACTTAAACTAAATTGGTTATTATTTTTAGTTGGAATATCGTTCATCTCTATACAGGTCAAAGTTTCCGTATAATTTGTAATTATTTAGTACTAAGTTGATTAATGAGTAATAGGTAATGTATATAAATATCAATAAATATTGTAATTTAGTCAACGATTTTTCTACACCGCTCAGCAAGCATGTAGATGGAGTTTGGATTTACTTATTCATATAATCTAGGTCAAGTATTATTATTAACTGTAACCTTAATTTTGGTATTATACGCAAGTGGAAAGTTTTCAGTGCGCTGACGTCTGTTTGTTCACATTATTATGGTAGTATGAATGTTAATAAACTGATTAAAACTTCGTAAAATCTTATAATAGTACAAACCGTAGTCGTTTTGCGGTAGCTCCCTTAGACCACGAAAAGATAGAATCCCCACTTAGAATTGAAAAATATAATGAAGTTGGAATCATGTAATGATTTATGTGATAAATCGATGTAGATATCTACCTGTATTAAATTTTTCTACATTATATAGTTATTGATGTAGGTCATTTCACACATTTCATTTATATCCTGCGAATACCACCCTACATTCCAGCCTCTTGCCCCCCACAGAATAAGTGAAAAATCGCTCTTTTTTTCCGTGTTTTCGACCAAAGAAATATAGGTTAAACCACCTACATACTTCCCAAGTGCCCAACAAACTTTTTTTCAGCCTTCCCCTAAATGTACCACCTTGCAGTGTATTTGTTATCAAAGTATAAATGACTGGCTTTGGTTACCATTTAAATCAATTTAAGAATCGCGTAATTTATTGAAGTTGATTGCAATTTCAGTAGCTTCAAACAAAAATATTTTAAGGGTTATACTTGGTATTCGTTTTATATTGACTTTAGTGGACTGTATTGCGGTGGTGGCATGGTTAAGCTTAATGCTAGTGGTTGCTTTTATGTCGGAACAAGTGGGTTTTAAGCCCTCAAATTTTCCTCGCGACGAGTAACGATTTGATAGCAAGAAAATAGCGGAGACTGAACTTAACTGATTGACTAAACTATTTATTGCAGTGTAAGAAGTATATGCGGTTGCGAGAGAGCGACTATCTCTGTCGGCTGTGTGAGTCTGCTCGCGAGCGCCGACGTGTGGCGTGAGAGCATGCGGTAGCTAGACTGACTGTATATGCGAGCTACCTCGCAGGGCAGCAACGAATTGAGGAGTATGTATTCTATTTATGTATGCGTGTATAAGTTGTTACATTAGAAGTCAAAGAAAGGTGAAAAACAAAGCCTTAAATCAGAAACAAACTTATACTATGTAAAGCAAGGTATTATTGGAGAATATTAGAGAAGCTATAAGAGTCTTTCTCGCTCGGCAAGTCTTTGGCTTTAAAGGCATCATAACAATAACACTGTTACTTAGAGCACTTAATTCTTAGAATTTAAGTAAAGGAAGTAAATGTACAAGCGATAAGAATAAAATTAGAATTACATAAAAATATGCACTTCAAAGATAGTTAAATCCTGAACAGTATTTGTATTTGTACGTTTATTTCCACGTGTACCCATTTCTGGGCTTTTACGTTCCTATAACTAATTTATTACTTTCTTTCCTAATCTGGCCTACCTACGACAATTATCGAATACTCTCTTTCCTAACTCTCCGATACCCCCCCCCCTACTAGGTATTATTTACAAGGCGCAGGCATCGTCTCAAACACAACCCGGCACATATCAGAGTAATGGAAGGATCTTCTCCATTAACTGTTTACCTTACCGTACCGATTGATCAACTCGATAGTGACTTTATCGACGAGATGAACAGGTACTGGATTTTCCCGAAAGGAAGCCCCTGGAAGTCTAGACATCGTTCGGATTAATCCACTCATCGTCTTGAAAATTGATAAGTGGTTTTTTAGCATCCTGAGTACTTTTCCCATCGAAAAATCCCGAGAAAAAAATTTCGATAATTTTTAGACGAGATTCCAACCCGGTCCCTCAGAGTTTCTCAGACTAGGCAGCTAGCTCGCTAACCGCTAGGCCATCGAACCTCTTGGGGTTGCACTTGGTATTTATATACGATTAAAATAATAATGATGAAGATTTTTTCTTGTAAAATAAATTATATATTTTAAACGTTCAAATCACTTTAGAATTTATCTGTCCAACATAAAATATAAATTTGAATACATAATGAAATTAAAAATCTTTTAGTATCAGTCATGTGCGTATTTTGCCGTATTTACACGATGTTTTGTGCGCATCGTGGCAAATTACACACTTCATGCAATAGAGCGTGCGTTAGTTTTATTATATAACTTGTACAGTAGCGCCGTGCCACTCGTTTCGCTCTTGCGCCAACACGTCTACATATGTAATGAAAATAAATCACACTTTATTACGCGGAATGTGATATTTGCTAAAATAACTCACAGAAGACGGCATGGTGGAAACACGGCACATTGTACGCACAAGCACGCATAAAAATATCGGGGACATCTTGTGTGGTGTAGTTTAATAGTGCTATTTGGGCACCTGCGGCGCTAATGAATAAAATACGCAACTACACCCCACTAGTGACACAATGTACTATTTAGATACTGCCCAAGAGGCGCATGAAGCAATAGAAAACGTATTGAATAGTACTATTTACAGCGTGAAACTTTTATTTTATCAGCATGTATAAAGTTTTCGGTACGCGGAATCATGTTTTTTAATATTATCATGTACAACTATGTAAAATTAGTAATTGGTTGTACGCAATTAAATGACTCAATATGATTACGTATTATAATAAAAGATTTATCAGATCATTGTAAAATGAGAACACTATTGCGATGTCATCTTATTAAACCACAAAGGGACAGGACATCATGCTCTTAAATAATAAATGAATATATGTAATAATTTAGGAAATAAATTATAGCGTATATTTATTACATTACAATTCTAAAATTGAAATCATAAGAATCAGCCTGCCTTGCTTCCTTTATAAGTTATAAGACAGTAATTAGGTATTTCCAGTTTTAAGTTATTTTTGGTATAAAATCGTTAGAAAATATTTTCCTCATTTATTATTCCACCTCCATTATTCAACCTACATTGTACTTTAATAACTAAGTTATTTACAATTGTGTTCTATTACATGGACTATCTAATGTACTGGAATTTCTAATCAACATTACTATCGCTCCAAGTTTCAAATTGAGTTCATGAGGTCTTTAGCCTTCACGAATATGAATTAATATTTTTGTTGGAAATTCAGATTACTATACATGTGTTTTTCTGTACATTAAGTATTGTGTAGTGAGTGAAATTTTTTCACGTACCGCTCTAACCATATTAAGTTTATCTTCTCCTCTTCCGGATCAAGCGTATGTTAAATATTATACAGTACACTAATTCAATTTTGTTCAATTTCTACCAGAAAATTCGTATGAATAATATTATCTGATTCATCAACATCTTCATACGTTGCGTGATCTTTGCTAAGTTTTCTCTCATTGTATTTTATTTAAATTTTTTTATTCATTAAATACGTGAATTGATCATAAGAAGATAATGTTTGAATGTTTGTTTGATAAATAATTAGTTGATTGCCAAATATTTTTAAACATACATTATCTGTCTTCTATTTTTTAGAACCGTAAATGTTTTAATTTTCCGTTCCTTTATTTTTAACATTGAGTTTCAAATCCTATATAATCAGAACAGATATTAGTATTTAATTTTCAAATATTTTAGAAAACTTATAGAAACGACAATTTGATAGTTTCTGTTATAAACATGCTTGTGTTATAATATTTTAAGACGAAAAGCTCCTCCAAAGAAGATTGATATATATTTAGAGTCAATTTATGTATTACTAAGGCTACGTATGAGCTGTTAACTGTTGCTAAAGCTTTATTCGGAATCATTTAAGTCTCATCCGAAATAATTTAATCAACCTCTTGGATTTCTTTTCTAGTTTTTAATGCTAAAAATGCGCTTTTAATATTGTTTAAGCTCAATGATGAACGAAGAGATGGGACTTCGTATTCCAGTGAGAAGTAATACAGATGCAAAATCAGCACAAGCCATTGACACAATGTTTATACGTTAGGAAATAAATTATTAAATCAATTTCTTACATAAATAAGTTTTTTTTTAGCTTTGGGGACCATCGAACGATGAAATATACAATATTGTTCGCATATAATTTTAAAAATATGCTTTTGATCACTAATTAAATGCATGCACATCGAATTAAAAATTTCATCACACAATTATATATTTTTAGTGTTATCATTTTCTTGCAAATTATTATTTACATTATTTTTCTTCTTATTTAAAAATTCGGTTACTGTGTGATACTGCAAAATTTTTCTGTCATTAATAAAATCGTCTATAAAATAATTATATATTCTTTTCTTATTTAATCTCCTTCAATGTTTTCTAAAACTAAATATTATGCGAAAAATTGTCTCAATTGATAAGAAAACATAACAGTCAAGGTTTCTTCAAAAATATTATCGATTCGACAATCGTGTTTGATTAAACCCATTGCGATTGTAGTATATTTAAACGTTTCACATTTTATTCCGTTATATTTTTCAAGATCTTCTAACGATGTTTCCTTATTCAATTCATTTAATATAAGTTTTGAAAAAATCACCTACCTCAAGCTAGCACAGCCATGTCAACACACCACAACAAAAATATCTACATAATTTGCCGCTAATTTTCCGCCAATTTGTGACATCAGAAACAAAATTTGCCGCTGCACCAGAAGACCAAGGAATGAGATGCGTGCTGGCTTGACATTAAGCTAGTACAACCACTTGCACAATCTCAAGATTCTAGATACTTAGGAGTATGGCTTTAACGGCATAATTTGCTGCTGAATTGTGACGGTGAAGCCCATTTTTTTTGCTGCACCAGGAAGTCGAGAAATCAGTTGCGTGCCTGCTTGACATTAAGCTAGCACAGCTACTGAAAAAATCTCAGAAACTAGTACAACTCAAAGCATAGCTTCAACGATATAATTTTTCGCTCAAATACCGCTCTTAAACTGCACGGCCGATACACGGATTTTTAACCCCAAACATTTTCTATTAATACAGTATTTCAATGGCGGCAACGTTTTTATAATCTGCCGCTTATAGCATAAGAAATCACGTAGTTTCGTAGCCAAAAAAATATTTAGTCATAAAAAAAACGCCACCGTAATAGGCAGGCTGGCAGATGTCAAACATTGCCAATGATTCTTTTTGAATCTTTAAAATTACTACCTAATTTTTAGATTTGCTTCGATGTTATTAAAATTGTATAATAAATTGATCTATATACCTGCTTGTGAGCAAGCAATTGTGTACTGGACATGTATTCATACAATTACCGTCCATATAATGAAGTTTCCTGGTATGCTACATGGTAACTGAAAAATAAATCATCAGTCGTTATTGGAATTACGAAATTTACAAGTCAACAGTAATTTACTAATACTTGGCAAATAAGTGTCGCGTATGTCGCGTATTATTTGTTTTATTATTGTTTTAGCATGAAGTATTTCAATTTCATACATTTTTTTTGCTCTGAGAGATGATAAAATTTTCCAAAAACTTCTAGATTTCTGTATTAATTATCTAAATTTACTTTAATGCCTTTTTTTCAATTTCTTCGGTTCATTCTTAGAAAAAAAAGAACTGACACTGCGAGGTTATAATTTCACATTGACTAGTTCCCGTGAGTGTGCATCATATGAGCAATGTGGCTTCCCAAGGGAACCCATAAATATCGCAATTTCAACATAACTTGTCTTCAAGAAAAGGCGCAATTACATATCTAAAAAGTAACTTCTATAAAAAAAGTTGTCTGATAACGTGTACACTTCCGTATTAAAGACCGAAAATTTTATAAATTCTGAACTTTCGGACGCCGATGTTAAAGATATACAAACAAATATATCGAAATTCAAATTATTTTTAAAAATTTGTATCTCTTGACTTTGCTTAAAAAAATTTATCGGCCACCTGCTTTTTTCACCCATTTTTTGAGGCTGAAATGGCATGGAACGTGTCAGTTAGATGTGATCTATTATATAAATTAATTCTAATTACGCTAATTTTTCAGAAATTTCTTACAAAAATATACATATTAAAATAGCAAGAAACTTAGTTATGCTCCAATATTTACTGCGCATTTCCTTTATTTACAATACACCTCGAAAATACTGTATTCTTAGTTACTGCATTAAACTAAATATTGTTGGACAAACTTTCTTTTTATTTCTCAGGTTCATCACAACCTTTATATTTTGTAAGGCTATGTTTGCATGAAATAACTGCATATCAGCGAGTAAACTTTTAAATTCATTACCTGAAACTGCTTTATCGATTCAATGATATTCTATTACCAACTAATACAAAAAAAAGTCAAACAATGAAGCATGGGATTATTTTTCTCTCTTCTCTAACTACGCCTCTAGCAATACTCAATATTAGTCTCGATATCGTTTTGTCTCAAGATTATAGATGATACTAAGAAAATGTCAAAGTTGACAATACCGAGACAAAATAAATACTTTATACTTTCAGGTTTCAGTCTTTACAAGACTTTCTGAGCAAGATCTTAAAAATTCTAGATCTTAAGGTTTTTTAAAATAGATTTAAAAAAAATTAAATGGATTTTTGCACGGATTCCCAGGTTTTTACATGTAACCTTTACACACTCATCATAAATACTTGTTAATATAAAATACATGAAATTATTTTTATTATTAAAGTATGACTCTGTATAAAATATACAGAACTACCTAGAAAAAAGGTGAAGAAACTAACGCAAGTTCAAGTGTTCTGAATACTTATTTCTAAATTTTCTTCTAAAAAAGTAGTGAAATCTACAATAATCCTTCACCAAGCTTGAACATTGTCAAATTATTGTTGTAAAATTACACGTTAAATCGCATATTGAGGCGAAATAATATTTTTTATGAATTGCAATTGATGGTTGACAAGATATTAAAATAAGAGAAATACACTCGTTCGTGGATGGCAGTCAGAAAAACTATTTATTCATTCCCTACAACTTTCATCTAGAAATTTTTTTTCAACAATCTTTTATTAAAATATCTGTAAAAAATGTGTATTCACTCTAGATATGATGTAGTTTTAGAAAACCGATTTAGATTGATAATAATAGTGACGAATAAAAATAATTTAATTATGATAATCGAATCGTGAAAAGTTTTGTATTACATTTTCACAAAAATTATGAATTTTATTACGTAATATTTAAAAACAGATACGTTTGCCATTGCTAGAAAAAATTTTTTATAGTATTATTAAAATGACGATAAAATAAAAAATATGAAATACAAGCATGCACAGTCTATCAAAACAAAACTAAGCTATTATTATCTTTAAAACATCGTCACTAAGAGTGCAGTATCGATCGAAAAGGCTAAAAAAGTTGGTTTAATATGTTTGGTACTTCATCTTAAGCTCTTTTATTTGCTGTACAAAATTTTTATGACAAAGCCAATATTTTCTTGACAAGACCAAGGCAAGAAAAGACAGTATGTGTCAACTCAAGATTTTGACAAGACCAAGACGATATTTACCAGAAGTCTCGTATTGTCTTGGTTTTGTAAGGCCCTGATTTGTGCCCCAAGATATTGTTATCCCCTTGTGGGGCCCAAAACAAGTAATTACATTCTCAGGTCTGCCTTGCATCTCTAAGATACACGTCTAATTTTACATTGGGACACGTGTGTTTATGTATTTAACGATAACCATTCACACACACACATATACACAGGGCGTTTTATTATAAACTGAACACCTTTCTGACCTTTACATCGTTTATTTGTCTGAAACTTCTTTTTATGTGTTCTATATCGAAAAAAAGGGATACATGTTATTTTTTTCCTTACTTTAGGGAAGTTATCAGCAACCAACAATTTAAAAATATAATGATTTTAGGCTAGAAGACCAATTTTCAAAAATTTATAACTCTGTTTCTATATAAGCTAGAAACTATTTTGTTTTTATTTTAAAGATAAAACGATGAGCAAACTATTTTAAAAGAGATTGTCAGCAAAATATTATTGTAATAAACAAATAAAATGTTTGACTGGATTCTTAACAATTCTTCCCACCTCGCAGTAAATTTAAAGTAAGACCATCGTGTTCTGTGTTAAATTTTACATGGTAAATGGTTTTTTTATAGATGGAGTAATTATTATAACGGATAAAAAGACATTTTTTTATATCGTTGCACGACATATGAGTGCGCAGGTTCTATTCCATGCCTTACTCCCGTGCCTCGTAATTTTTCTGATGGGATCGAATCAAGTTTTTGAGAATTATATTCTGACTAGCTTGAAAAAAATATATTGTATTGTATTTGTATTGTATTGTATTTATTAGTTTTCAACCAATTGGTCCAGAAAACGGACTCGTTACAGTGATCATAACACTGGTCATACATAAAGTAACACAAGATTACAAAACTTATCAAAACATACATATCCATTAATATTCTTTAACAAATCCTTTAACAGAGCTTAACCAAAAAACATTTAACTTTACTCGAATTCGGGACTAAAACCCTATGAGAGTCTAAAACATATAAAATTTTCTCGTCTAGTATTTAAAACTCTACTTATCACCAGTTGCGAAGTTACATGCCTTTTTTATTCTAAGTTAACAGTCTATCAAGTTTCTTCCATATTAACATATTTTTATATGAGAAATCTTTCAGCATTTCTTTCACGTCTAAACTTTTTTTCGCCTCCTCACATAACTTTATTTCTTTCACAATCATACAATCATTCAACATGTGTTCTAAGTCTCCATCCTTCTCATTACATAATTTGCATACTCTATCCTCTCTATCCAACCAATATTTATTTCCATTATCTAAATTACCGCATCTCGCTCGCGCGATATG
>JAPYYV010021006.1:0-11041 GCA_030522625.1 Copidosoma aretas
GATTTTGGACTCCTAATTTTCAGGTATGGAATTCCATACTTACTCAAAATTCAGCTGTGGTTGCACCACACCGACCATAGCGGTTTTGCCGCCCCTGTACATGTATAATACCTGCATCCAGGAAGTAGAACGAAGAAATTTGTTTTCCGTCCGCGATCGAGCCCGGGATTGGCGTGTGCTAAAACAGGCGAAACAAAGTGGGATTTTCACAAACAGAGGAACGAGGAACAGAAGGATATGGAGGAGGAGGAGGAGGAGGAGTGCCTGGCACATCGAAACATCGACAGATTGAGTCCCGTTACCTTTTTCAAGTCAGGTGCCAACCAGCCAACACAGTACACACACACACACACACACACACACACACGAGGAGCAACATTTATCTGATCGGGAGCTAGGTAGGTAGAGAGCACTGCTGCAGTAGCAGTGACCAAAGAGCAAAAAGAAGGGAAGAAAGAGAGGAAGGAAGAACGAGGGACAGAGAGGGGTGGAAAAGTGCCGTTTGTTCGTGCGGAGGAAGAGAATATCGGCGCGACAGAGCTGTCAAAGTGAAAGTCTAAATCAGATAAATGGTAAAAAATACATACACATAGAATACACACCCAACGGCACGATGCATCTGTATACAAATATACATAAGTATAGGGCAGCAGCAGCGTTGGCTCGTTATTCTTGTTGTCTATGTATATTTATAAATATTTTGCCGGCCTCACGGACACGGGCGTGTAAATCTACGAGCAGATACAACAGACACACCGAGGGGAGAGACCTATCCCGCGGCTGCTGATAAGTACAAAACCGCGAGCCACGTGGCGCTCGTCGTTTATCGCGTCCGCCGGCGAGCAAAAACACGGCGCGAGAAAGTCGGGGGGGGGGGAACGGCCGGGGGGGGGGAAAAAAAGGACGAGCGAGCGAGGGAGAGGAAAAAAACAGAGACGTTGATTTTGCCCGGCCGAGGAAATCCGACATTAAATGGCCATTAGTGCCTGCAGGGGCCGTTCTCCCTCTCCTCGGCCAGAGAGTAGGTATCTCCCCGTGCACGGGCAGCAACAACAGCAACAACACGGGCACGCTACTTCCAAAACAGCTCGGCGAGGCTAGGAAGCGATCTCCCCTGCAGCGGCACAACAACAGGTGGAGCGCGGCCGCGGCGGTGGTGCAGGAGATATACATGTATCGTAAGTACGGAGGGAGGCCATCACCGCGCGCACGCACAAGATTCATCATCATCACCATCCCCCGCTGCTCTGCTGCTGCCCCACCCCTCTCTCTCTCTCCATCTCCGATGGTCGCAAGGTGGTCCGCGCGCGCGCGGGGGTACTTGTGATGTATATACGCGCGTTTGATTACCGCGAGAGCGCCCGGCTGCTATTTGTTATATCGAGCTGTACAGGGGGAGGAAAGGTGAGAGGTGTACACGTCCCCCCCCCCCCATATCCCTAACATCTGATCGGGGCGCGGCGCCCGCACGCGCCAGATGGGCCCTCGAGGAGCGATGAGTTATGATGCCGATTTAACGAAAGTGGAGGAGAACTAATGAAACTCGCCGCCATCGCCACCGCTGTCGTGGGTGGACGCGGCTGGGGAATAATTTACACGCGTGATCGGGCGGTGTGTGTTGTTCTTGTGTGCAGCGCTGGGGGTTTGTCCCTCTCCTCCCTGAATTTCGGTTTTCTACAACGGTTGTCGTACAAAAAAATGCAGGACTAAAGGTGCATTGGGATGTGTTTTATGAAAAATAGGAGAAAATTAATTGCTCCGATGTAGCTGTCGAATGAAATAATTTTGAGTACAGTGTTTTAGTTTCAGGTCGTTATTGTATTTACGATGGACTGTAACGATGAAAAAACAAGTTGCAAACTAATTGCCAAATAATTACAAAAAAAATTATAATGATATAAGTACGCAAAGAAGAAAAACCAGTAACGTAGCAATGATGGCGAAATTAAGAGAGCTTGGATTAAGCGATAAAGAAATCGATTCAACGTTATTTTTTGTGTTGATCTTTGCGCAGTCATTAAGATGTACGCCACAGAAGCAGCCGTTCCACCTGCGCAAACATCGTCGATTGCTATCTCTCTTGAACATCATCGATCACATACCGCGAGAGTTTGGAAAACAAAAAGAAAAGATGAATGGTGTAAAGACAGAGAGCGGGATCAAAGTCGAACTGAAACAGTCTCGACTGGTAAGTCATCCAGGAGTGGGGTTTTCAACGGTTTGTACAATAGCTGCGCAGTGCGAGGGGGATCGCCGCCGCACTCGACAGTTGCGGCTACAAATGAGTGCAGCGTTTTTGTGTGCACGCGTATCGCGTCAGCCGCGGCCTATCCTCCGGCCACATGGTGTAATTAAAAAAAAAAAAAAAAAAAAAAAAAAAAAAAAGGGAAGAAGTGGAGGAGAGTGGCTTTCTTTGTCAGGCACGCGCCCACCGACGCCATATGGTCCAGCGCCGGAGAAAACTCGCCCGCTCACTCCGTGTCATTGGTTTTCGGCTCTTCAGAGAACCTGCGCCGCCACGACTTGTGTACATTATCATCATCTACTCGCGGTTCATACACTATGATAACATATAAGAATAATTATTTGTAATTGTATAATCACACTGTAATATTTTGGTACTTTTGTATAAATAAATCTATATCTATCTATCTATCTATCTATCTATCATTGTTGCTACTCTCCTACGTAGAGTCGATCTGCACCCTCCCTTTAATTACTTTCCAACTCATTTGTCGGATCGATGTGTAATAAACTGCGGCGAGACTCCCTCTAAATACAGCAGGTTGTATCCATATGCGTGATCGAGACCGTACGCAACAAACCTGTATTATTTAAAAAAAGATTTGAGATTTTCCTATTTTGAAGAGTAATTTTGAGAAATTAGACTTTCTAGCCTCGATTTTTACTCTTTAGACTTAGAGTGTAATGCTTTTTTGCCGGCAAACTACAGCGGCGCCACTCGAGATGTGCACAAAGTCCATGTACTCCTATACTCGCCAAACAGTTTTTTCCACTTCGACTCACCCGTCACCTGCACGGATTTTCCCATAATACTGCCGAGATAAGCACCAACGACAACGCGCTGATATCAAAATAAATACTTTCCTCGTTCAGCATCGGGAGCGAGCGACGTGAGAAGATGACGCGATTAGGTCCCGATCTCGACGACTCGAGATTTTCAGTGGGACAGACAATCGCGCCGAACAACCGCAAGATTACGACGAGAAGAAGAAAAAGAGGGAAAAAAAAAACACTCTTTCCCGATTCTCCAGAAATCGGAGAAAAGAAGCTGGAGAAGGGGAGGAGGCGACAGGTAGAGGCACTGCAAGGTGATCGTGTGAAAAGAAGGAATAGTCGGTGGTACCTTATGTACCTCTCGCGCGTATAGACGACGACGCTTGAAAGGATTGCGAAAGATCGCGGCCCCCGCGCTGTCTTAGAAGCAGCAGCAGCAGCTCTTTACGAGTGTTGTTGTTGTTGTTGTTGTGTTGCACCTCTGCACACAGAGTGGGAGAAATAATAATAATAATAAAGAAGTTGCTCGAGCGGGAAGTATGCGCGCGCGTTTTTCGGGCTTTTCCGTGGCCGAGGCGCTCGCCGGCTTTTCCCACATGATGATGGGCTCACGAGAGCAGAGGAAGGAGAAAAGGGCTTCCGCGTATTCCTGAGGGTGGGGGAGGGGTGGGGGGGGGGGGGGAAAAAAACACCCGCCCGCGCCCCCCTGCGCCCGCCCAACCCAAAAAAAACGCGGCCACGCACACATGCACCCGCAGCACCCGAGTACAATAATAGAATGGGTTTCCAGGTTTCGGGCGGACTCGGGACGACGACGCTTCTCTTTCTCTCTTTCGGTGGGAAAGCCCTCCGGCCCGGTCCCCGTACAGCTCACAAAGGCTCTCAAGGACGCGACGTCCGCTACTCTACTTCTTCTTCCACAGCTCGCGCATTTTGTATAGTATATATATATATACAGAGGATGTGGGAGTAGTTGGGAGTATTGGGTACTTGTATACTTGCATCGAGCAACTTTGGACTGAGACACTCTCTCTCTCTCTCTCTCTCTTGGCACTCGCGTGAGATTCATCATTGGATGCACGGGGAGAGGCTGAGGTATATATATAATATACGAAGCGAAAGGATTGAGGGAAGCGAGTCCCTTGAGCAGCGACAAAAGGAAAACTAACTTGGAGGATACCCGCTTTCTCCTATTTCCCCTTTTCCCGTTTCCTGATGCTACATACAAGTTCCAATAACTCGCGTGGATCAAAACAGATTTTGTTTTTTTTTTCAACCACAAAGTTGCTGCAGCCTCCCCAGGATTCACACGCAAATTATATCTCCCGAATGCAAACAACGGCCACGGGCATACATGCCTGATACTCCGAACCAGCGCGACACAATGGTATAAACAGGGATCCGTGTATGTATATACACATGCCCAGCCTGAACCGCGGCGCTTTTGATATTACACAGACCACGGCGAAGGAGAGCGTTCGCGCAATTTAAAATTCCAGCCCAGAGCGAGGGAACCCGAAAAATCACAGGTGCGGTGGCCGCCGCCGCGGCTCCTTTGAGCCATAGCTCCCTGCACAGCAGAGGTGTTGCGACTTGTCACACGCGGCCACAAAAGGCCCGAATCCGCGTAAAGAGGCTTGATAGACAAGCGCGCCGCTGTAAATATAGCCTACATCGGGGACAATCAAGTGCATCGGGGAAGGAGATCGCCGCGCCTGCTGCAGCAGCGAGTGTCTATAATATGTACTATGTTATATTCCTTTCCGATGGACGCGGACAAAAAAATGGTGCCCGGGTCTCCGTGGAACGTGCTCCGTTGTTACGCAATAACGAGGCACCGAAATCTGAATATAAAGTTTTTTCAGGCGCGTCCGTCGATTATTGTGCAACGCGATGATGGAAAAGTTTTGGTTTCCCTGCCACCTATGTACTCTCTATCATCAGCACGATGCCTGTCACCTCAGGGGCAACGACGAAAATACAAAATGATCCCCATCCCCCGAGGCGCGTCGTATCGCGCACAATGGCATTCCGTTAACGATTAGAACGGCCGGTGTGGCGGTGTGTGTGTGTGTGGAAAAACGGGCGCATTGAACCTGTTGTTATTTTTCGAAATATTGGTGAGGGAGAAAAAAAAAATACACGGTTCACAATGTAGGTTAAAGGACGCGCGAGAATGATGAACAGGTATATAATATACATACATGTATACGTCCAGGCAGCAGAATGGAGGAGGGAAAAAATTCGGTGAACGGAGGGCCGAGATAAAATCAACAGGCTCCCAGAAACAAAGATGGAGTATAGAGCCGATACACACACGTATATAGATTCGGGATGGAGCGCAGGTCTTATTTTTTCTCTCTCTTCTCGGCAGGCAGTTCGCATTGTCAAGGGGCTGCTGCTGAATGGGAGGAAATTTTCGGATGCTTGCGTGGGTCCACGCAGATCCGTCCCCTTTGAAAGGAAAACGTAAGGTGCAGTCATTGTCGCCGGGGCATGAATGAGCCGAGCCGAGCGAACAAGTGTATATATTATACTGTGCCTGTATGTGTGCGGCCGCTGCTGCTGCTGCTGCTGCTGCTCGGCGTGATTTATAAGGTGTTTCCCAAGACGCGTTCGTTCTCTATTGAGGGCAGTAAATTATACACAAAGAATGGGACCCGGTTCATAATAATTATCGGAGCGATTATTTATTCGGAACTGCAGTAAATACCTGCCGCGTGAATATGCCAGAGCACATTATTATTAATTTCTCCGAAAGAGTTCGTCGTCATCGAAATGGCTACTGCTCTCTGTCTGTTTTCAAACGCCTTTAGGATGAATAAATTTCGCTGAGCCGAAAACCGGAAGATATAACTGTACCCTACTGCGATCCCCAAGAGGAGTTTATTGTGATCATTATCATAACCTTACGAAGGAAAAGAGAAATTGAATGATAAAAGAAAGCGAAAAAGACGGGCCACGTGAAATCCGAAGATGACAAGTGCAACAACGTCAGAGGAGAGGAACAAAAAAATCCGGGCAGGCAGGGACGACAGCCGGAGTTTATAAATTTTCACGAAGAATACAGTTCGAGAGAGAGAGAGAGAGATTACAGAGGACTGGAATGCAGCTTCTCCTCAAGTACGTATTGTAATCAGGACAATGCCATTATGGAGGTCGGTTGTCGCTGGCAGCGGAGAGTCTCTCTTACCCGGGTTTCGTTACTCGGGCCCCAAATAGGACCATTATTTGCTTCTTGCGCCCCGAGGCCCACGGATACTATGGTACACAAGTATATGAGAAACTGTATGGTGCCCATGCGAGAGAGCGGAGCACATCGCAGACCCCCGCTACACCTAAAGTCGGATTATAACCCTGTGGAGCGAATACTCGTACTCCTCTCGTGTTTCTGGCGTGGGCCGCTACACACACGGTTGCCGTAGATGTCCCGCTACGAACTCTACATTATCCGCTGCGTCCCTGCGACACGTTCGTCCGGGTCCTTGGGAAATCAGTTCACACGTTCAAATTAATTTACATTTGACGGACGAGACAGCGTGATTATTGAAACCCATGATCCACTGCATAGCACTGCAACGAACGAATGTAAACCAACTGCTCGGGGTTAACAATGCCAGCGCAGCTTTGGACGGATTCCGAAATCATTTCACAGGCATTCAAAATTAAGGAAAACTGACAGCTCAACGATCGCAAAGGGGCTCCGCCCGGAAAACACGCGTATACGCCCGTGAGGGGAAGGGGGGGAGGGGGGAAAGTTGATGCCGCTGCTGCAGCGGACAATGGGAGGGAGCTACCTATACGGCTACAATTTGAAAGAAATAATTCAGGGGAGGGACGTCGTAGCGGCTCTCGCCGTGAATGAAGTCGTTTGCTGCGCGAGGTGGATCGCGGGGAAGAAGAAGCATGAGGTATTAGGTGTACGCACCGTCTTGGTCTGTATGATACTTACACCCCTTCGAGAAAGGGGGAAGAAGAAGGAGGGCAGAAGCGTGGCACAATGGCAGTGGCGATGTATACCCACGTGCGACCGACTCTTCGGGTGCGCGTATTATATTAAGCTTTTCGTGTCCGCGCGCACCCGAGCGCGCCAGCTAAATGGCTCCCCGCGCGTGTGACGCGAGAGCGGCGAAACGGGTGGGGTTTTTTACGGAGTGACCTTTCACGGGACGCATTGAATGAGCGCGGTCCGGACGACCGATTGAGTTTTCCGAGCTTCCATTCTCCTCCCGTCCCGTTGGCAGTAACAGTGTTTCGGACGTGTGGGTTCAGGCGGTGGAGACAGTTCTCAGTAGCATGTAGCGCCTAGTTTTCGAAAGAACGAGAAACCACCGTGAAAGAGAGATAAATCTTGTTTTCCCTCGCACGGCGACGTTAAATCGTTTTCAAGAGTTCACGCCGCATTACGGTCATGTTGTGCGTGTTACGGTACGCGCTTGTGTATATATATAGTTTAATGGACGGCGATTCATTGAAAGTGTATACAGAGTATCAACGCTCGTGATACATTTTTCTCAGTTTAATGTTTTGACGTCTTTATGGTGGTCCGCCGTCACGACTCGCTTCGTGTCATGATTTTTCATCTTAATTCCCCGTGCTTTCTCAACCTTTACTCTGCTATTTTGGATGCCCTTCGCAGAGAAAGACGTTCGTGAATCGTCGCTTGGTAAAGTCAAGATTTGTGGTCAAAAGATAATTGTATCACACAGAAAATTGCACCAAACACGAAGTAAATCCACCGACGCAACGGAATTCCGGCAGAAAATCGCGAAATCTTTTGGAGCAGGAAAAGAAGAAGGAAATCCCCGGCTGAAAAAGTGCCGAGCTCGCGATGGTAATTTTGTCGGACAGGGTCGGTCGGTGCGTACATGCATGTACACGCGTCGCCGCTGAAAACGGGTGGATATGTGTACAGAGGAAGGAGCAGCCGCGATAAATAAATGGGAGGAGGTGGAGGAACGCACGCGCTCACTGCACGCACGTTATTAGATTTATGGAAAAAGCTACCGAATTACATATACAAGCCATCGGCGCTGCCCCATTAACATTTTAAGGAGCTTGTTCCCCTCTGCACGTCTCGCGGCCGCGCCAGTCGCGTGTGGTTCATTAGGCGCCGACGATATTCCGCGAACGGGGCATATCTTCCTCTAATGACGTTAATCAGTCAATCGAAGTGACAGCCGAGCAGGGAAAGATCGAACCGGCTCTCGGGCATCGCTGATCCCCCCCCTCCCCCCCCCCGTCCGTCCACCGCTGCTGGTGTATAATACATAACCTGTTGCTACCGCTGCTGTTCAATCTCTGGCCTTCTTCCTCCTCCTCCTTCTTTTCCGCACGAACTCTCATTCGCGGCCAACAGCTTCCGTGCGTGAGGTGATGGTTGCAGCCGAGAGAGAGAGAGAGAGAGAGCGAGAGGGACAATACTTCCCCGTCGAATCGCATTCGCCGATCCGGCAATCACTCCCCGCATCTACTGTTACTCGTTCAATGGGTCAATCATTTTTTTTTCAAATTATCATTTCTCGCGGGAAAAAATTGAATCACGAGTCTTCGTTCTCGAGCAAGTCCCAAATCTGATGCGGTTTCGATGTATTGTGCACTGCGCCGGGGAGGAAAAAATCTTTCCAAATGCCTGAGTACTGTTGTTGCTTAAGTATTTGGTAGAAGTATTCATAAATTCATGTAGAATTAAGTAAAATGTGTATATATTTCAGCCACACAATCGATAACTCAAATAACAACGCTTGCTTTAACGAAAGTTGATTATGACAACTCGACTATTAAATTCTAAAAATGTTGTCCTGTTGGCTGTTTTGCAATTTCATTGATATTAGTACTGTTTACGGTTTCCTACGAATTAAAAATCCACCGACTTTACTTTTAAGCCCCACCAAACCTCGCCAACACGCGAGCCGATTTACCAAACATATAATATAAATTATTGTTCGGCCATCAGACATTCTATTCCCGACCATGCGTACAGACTACAGAGGCCTAAATACGGCTACTTATTACAGTCTCGAAGTCATTACGTGGAGCCCAAGTAGGTACACACTTTATTCACTCGAACCCGAAGTTTCGCTGTTTTACGACGACGGCCGATTGAAAAATCCCATCGGCCTGAGCGCTGCTCGGCTCTCGCTGGAGCCACGGCATTTTCGTTTTAAACAATAACGCGATAACTCACAGTGGGAAAACGTTAATCTCTCTCCGTGCATGCGGTCGTCAGCAGCAGCAGCACCACTTACTGGTGATAAATTATTCAAATTGACAACGCACAATATATATTCTGCGTCCTGCACGTCATGGTTCATTGAACGAATGTGGTGACTTTGTTGGCGAACAACATTGAAAATCATCGACCACTCGGCTGACAAAAAGTTTGGTGAAATCATCATGGTGCAATAGACAAGGGGACAACCATCAGTCGTATCACCCACGTAGAGCTGACACCTGATCCGCGCGAAACTGCCGCCAGGAGAGACGCGTGACCCGGAAACCGACGAGTCCCTGCACGTATAGGTGCACCCCCTCGCTGCGGCAGCGGCTACCCCTGCGACGCGACCCAAACTCCTACACGAGGACGGCTCTTCGTTTTTCCTCCTCCGCCTCGTCCTCTTTTCCTCCTCGAGATCTCCTCGGTAACGAGAGAAGGTAAAAAGCGATGAGAAAGAGAAGCAGCAGAAGAAATAGTAGGTGGAGGTGGAGGAGGAGGAGGAGAAAGGGGCGACGGCGGCGTCGAGGTCAACTGGCTTTGGGGCATCGTGTACGTCGTGCCGAGAGCCGCGGATCATTCCACCCGGAAATAGTTGATGGTTGGCCGGCCGGTCTATGTGGCTCCTCGGGGCGACTCTCTTTCACCTTCCTCCTCCGCCTCGTCCTTCTCCCGTCTCATTCTCTCTCGAGCGGCTCGTTTTCCGTTACCGTTTCAGCAGCAGCAGCGATCTCTTTTTCGCCAGGCTCTCTCTGATGCTTGGACACGTGCAATGAAAAATGTTGATTGTTCCTCCTCCCCGCGTCGTGGAGTCGATGATATTACCCACATATTTCACAGGGTATCGTATACACGGCCGTACGTTAGCTCGCGAGCGTTAAATCTTCCCAGTATTGAAGATAATTGCCGTCCTTAGGCTCGATAATGGGTAAGTACCAATAATCGTATCGCGGCAATGAACAAGAGTGTGGTCAAAATCATCGATCCCTCCTGGGGTTCGATCGAGTCCTTCGACATCGCGATTGAGTTGGAGTTTTGACTGTCACATTATCAAAGATGTACACAAAAAAGTGACGAAAATTTATCATACTTCCCAATCGCGATATCCAAGTACTCGATCGAACCCCCGTACTTCCTCTCACGAGTAAAGTCTTCGAAACGATTTCCTGGAGAAATCCCTCCATCCACCGATCGATCCATTGTCCGCGCCACGGTTCCTTTGCCTTCGCCATCACGTTGTTGCTCCTCGCCGGTGCAATCAGATCAATAAACACCGAACGGGTGGCTTTGAGGGTTGGGAAAAAAAAAAAAGAGGCGAGAGATGGGAAGGAGGAGGGCCGCTCCCAGCCATTCCGCTACACACCTTACCGATCTCACACTGCGGTGAACACGCCGCGCGTTGTCGTCGTCGTCCATCAGACTTCCTCACCCTTCCCGATTCTCGTCCTCGGTGCTCGATTGCTCGCTGGCGCAATATAAGAGATAATTAGTACTCATACCGTACGAGGGCACACACAAGCGGCCCATCGAAGTGCATCGAGCGCGCCGCCGCTGTATCCTGTGTGTTATAACACTGCTGCTGCAAAGCTCGAGCCACGACCACTGCCGCTGCCGCTTGATTTATGGCGGCATTGTGTCTCGCGCGTTTCCGCGCGCGCCGCGCAAGGGGAGCGCGAAGTTGCGCCGCGGACGATGTATTTGTATATGCGCCTCCTCGAGCTGATGCGGAGCTACCATACAGATTGACCGGTCAGACGACGAGTGCGGGCGAATGGCACGACCGATCGAGGGGGGGGGGGGGGGGGGGGG
>JAPYYV010021007.1:0-11150 GCA_030522625.1 Copidosoma aretas
CCCCCCCCCCCCCCCCCCCCCCTACACACACGCGTGCACACAACGCTCGTACCACCCACGCAAAGCCTCAACGCCGACTTTTTGCCTTCCCCGTCAGCTGAACATCACGCTCCTGTTCGTCGGGCCGCAATACCGCAGCACCACGACCGTAGCCACGGTCCCCACGACCCGGCGCATCGTCTACCCGGACAGCGTGCGCGTGGCCCGCGACTCCGGGCGCTACCACAGGCTGGCCCAGCCCCTCGAGCCCGTCGCCGTCGAGCCCAAGGTCGTGTTCGGCCTCCGCGGGCCCAGGGCCTTCGCGGTCACCCGCACGGCCGGCATCGTCTACGTGGCCGACTCGAGCGCCCTGCTGGCACTGGGCTCGGTCGTCAGGTAAGTCGCGTCGGGATGCGCGTCGAGCTCCGGTGCACGGAGTACGCTCTGCGGAATGCGAACAATGTTTTTTATGTTTTGCGCGCGGGTACGCGATACGTAGAGTGCAGCGTCGGGGTTCGATGCGCGCACGAATCGCCGGGTGTGGCGTAAAAAAAAATTGTCGATTTTTTTCGGTCCCATCGAGCGGGGTTCCAAGATATTTAATTTCTCAACCAAACCAATTACAATCGTTATTTAATTCTCGCTTGAAAGTTATTTCGATCAACAATTACATTTAACTGTTTCGTAAGATGCGTCATTTTTTTCATTCATTTGCTTTGTTCTCGAAAGTTCAAAGACCGGTGCGTCTTTTGCGGGGTTTCATAACACTTACAATACCATTCAAATCGTTAAAAATAAAATTTAATTCTTTCTTAAACCTTATTTCAATTAACAATTAGATATAAGTGTTGATTAAAACTTATTCAAACTAAGGATCAAATTTCATGGTTAGTTTAATATTTTTTCAATTACGATTCAATTGAATTATTTAGAACCCTGCTATCGGGTAGAGATCATCGAAATCACATTGGATGCGTGCTTTTTCATTTCCAAAGCAAAAATTGACGGATATAATTACCTTCGAATCACGCACAAATGTTACAAGAGCTCTCGAACATATGCTACGACTCTGCAGATTTTTTTTGTTTGTATTAAGAAAAGAAAAAATGCGTGCGCCAAGTATTTTTCGACAATCCACCCGACGAACAAAATTGACTTTTTTTCACGCTGTACTGTTTCTGTTAACGTTCGACCGATTGATGTGCAATGATATTCGCCAGCTTGCGCGTCGAGTGGCGCACGGCCACCGATCAATTTTCCGTGCCCCTGGCCGTGAAAATTTTCGAGCCAACCGAGACCTGCAAACATCCAAACAGGACGAGCAGTAGCTGCGCCACGGCTGGAAACGAGGACGACTGCGAGGGACGCTGCGGCGTGGGGATCGGCGATTCCAGGTAGGGCTTCGTCCAAAATCATGATAGAGATAACGTAGCGTTGCCGAAAAATGTAAAATTTATCAAAAAATCAAAAAAGGGCACTACATGTGCTGGTGGTTTTTGGGTCGATTGGCGCGAATTCGAAGCTCCAATTGCTACGTATCTTCGCGATTTTTCGTCTGGACGGTTAAATTCTGCAAGGGACTAATGCATTGCCGCTTGCGCACGTATTTTCTTGAAGAACAATTTTTTTATGTACGCAATGGAGCCGTACAAAAAACAATCCTTATGCTATTATACTTGCATGACATAATTATTTATAAACGGATAGTCTCTCGAATTCGTGACCAATTAACGCAACTAAGCATCGAATGACCCATTTTCATCTTCCCGCGTATTTTGATCGTCGTTTATGAAGGTTGAAAATTCGATCCCCATTATTTGGCACACATTAGAGTGAGAAAAACAGAAAAACAAAACAAAAACGGTATGACGCTTGCCTCGACAGCCCGAGCGACGAGAATACGGGTGGCTGCGTTTGGCGATCCAACAAACTGAACAGCAGCGCCATGACAGAGAAGTACCAGACGTGCACGCCCAACTTGAAATTCTGCCCCGACTACGTGTGCGACGAACTGGAATACCTCGATTACAAGATTTGCCCGCAGGACTGTGTCATTGAAGGTAAAACTCGACGATTGTTGTTACGCTGTTGAACGTTTGAAATACCTCTAAAATTGCGTCGTTGAATTTCACCGTCGTATTATTTAATTTAACAATTGTTACTAAAACAAGGTTTTGGAGGATCATTTAAAATTCCTAAAGCTCAACAACGTTATCTTAAAGTCGTTTATTTTTTGTTATTTTTATTTCAAATTGCATGCCAAAAATAATATACGGTATAGAACCTGCTTCTTGCATAAAATTGTGATGTTAGCATATGCTATGGACGACATGGATATAATATACATTGATGAAATAGATTTTACATTGATGATTAATGATTTTAAAAAGTTAAGAATCCATCGACAAACCACGGTGTGACGCGATTTGTTCCCGCAGACGCGTGCGTTGGTTATTCGTTTCTTGAAATTTTTTCCATCAGCATATTTTGTCGCACGCGTACGAAAACCATTTCATTGTTGCGCTGTTTTCTGAATAATTTCCCTTTCGCCCAAAAGACGCCCATAAAAATCCCAACGAATGAATCACCCGGCTGTCCGCGTTTACGGGCACGGCACGATCGAACCGACGTTTCGCCAGAGGGCGCTAAAAAACCGACCCCTAATTCATTCGAACGGCACGACCCTCGCGTATGCCTTCGAAAAACCCACCCCCGAGCGGCAGGATTAACGGCACTGTTGAAAAAAAAACACCCCCTCGCAGCGGAGGTCCACTTCGCGGAGCTGAACAAAAACGGCCGCGGCATCAGACGCGGCGTCGGCACGTGCAAGTGCGAGGACACGATGCAGTGCAACTGCGGCTTCGGCGGCGGCGACGACAAGCCAACGTCCTCGTCGGCGGGGCCACAGCACAGGAGCGCGGCGGCGGCGACCGACACCCCGGCGAGGAACAACAAACACAGCGGCGGACTCGCGCCCGGGGTCGTGACGTCGGACGCGAGAAAAGGTGAGTCGCGCCGGCTTTTTTCGGCGATCGATGTGCGTCGTTGTGCGTTCGCCGCTTTTTGCACATCACAACTGCGCTCCCGGGATCGATTTCCCCTCGGAGCGATGCCGATTTACCTGGGCTGATGGTGCGACGAATCGGCTCAAAAATATTTGCTCCGTTGTAATTAATCGAAATCGAATCGTCCGCGCGGATGATACAGACGATGAAATGTCGCGTAGAATACATGCACAGGTATATTATAGCGCGTGTTCTCGCGGACGCGGGGCTGACCGCATCCACGTATTACCACTTATTTACTCTGCCCGCCGAGGCGGTGTACTCATTGGTCCCTCACTCGCGTTGCAACACTATAATATATACCTGCCTGATGTATCTGTCACAACATTTTGGTCGATCAATGAAAAATTAAAATTAATTAACGTCTGCGAAATCAAATTACAAAAAGTTGATCGCTTGTGCACTTCTACACGGGACTGCCGCTGCGAAAATCGGACACTTTTTGCGGCTGCGTTGGCGTTTCGACAATAGTCTCATAAGAATTTTTGGGAAAACTGAAATTTTTCACGATCAACACGACAGATTGGAATTTCAAAAGGTCCAAAGGTGCCGTTTTAAAGATATGGTGATTCAAATTTCGAACACAGAGTTGCGGACTTTACACTACGGAACACTTTTGCCCGATTTTTCAAGAGCAACCGTGTTAATCACGCTTCCGTGCACCAAAATAAACTTTTGAATCAGTCTCTGCTATGATGTACGACCCCCTTGACTACATCTTTCGCGGGTGATCCTCGTCGACGCGCCGGAAAACTTTTCAGCCATGATTATCGCTCCGCGCACACCCCATCTCCCTCCGAAAAAAAAAAAAAAAAAAAAAAAAAAAAAAAAAAAAAAAAACTGTTCACAGCCACAGGCAGCCCGTGCGGACCGACCTGCGTGATCGGCATAGTGTCCTCGAGCGTCTTCGTCGTCCTCATCATCATCGGGATCTGCTTCGTCTGGCGACTCAGGTAAGGCATCCCCCCCGACCTCTGGAATAATTCCACTTACCTTCGTTCACGTCCAGCGCGCTGATTCGTCCAGCGTCCCGCGTACTGCCAGCCGATCGAACTCGCGCGCGTGGCTTGAAAATTTTCCCCCGGTGCTCCTTTATTCAGTTTTTTTTCCCCCCGTTCTCCCCTCTCACTCTTGTTTCGCCGCTGCTCGCTGTTTGCACGACCTCGATGCGCGTAAACACCGGAGGAAGGGGGGCACCCTCGCGCGCGTTATGTCGTCGCATCCGCCTGCAGGTGACGAGCCGCGCGATCGCTGCAGCTCTGTGACGTGTATTATTCTCCGTGTTACGAGCGGAAATCGTCGATGTTCTTCTGCAACTTCGACCCTCGATCCAACGGGCGGATATTGATGTTGCGGGATTCAACCCGCGCGCGGGGGCTGGAATTTTGCGGTCGATGCGCATTGAGAATTTGTGTATTGAAAGGGGGAAAATTTTGATTCGATTGTCCTGGTATGGCAGTCGAGCTGAACTCTGAAGGGGGGGCTCCGCGCCGGTAGATGGCACGAAATGTTTGATGATCGTTAATTCGGACGGTTGACATTTACCAGCCAGAAAGATGATTCTATACGAAAGAATGGATACGGTTTACCATAACAACGACTCGATAAAAGTCTTGGAACGTTTTTGTTTTTCATTCGATTTGTAATTTTCCAAAGCTCCGATTCTTTCTTAAGATTTCACGTAGGGTTACCGAAGTCGGTAAATTATAAGTCAAGTTATTTTGTTCATATGAAGGAGTAAATTTTTACATGATTTTGAATGAACAATAGTCCCTAACTTATTACTCATTCAATTTAGCGTTGCGTCATTTAGCGTTTTATGACAGTCTTGTTGGTTATGGCTGTATGCTTTTGTAATGGGAAGAATATTAATCAATAAACTGGCTTTTATTTAGTGCCGATACACCACAATTTCAAAGAACTAGAAAAAAGCAGACATTTTTAAGATTCGTATAGTATTTTTTATACAAGTAGTTTGATTTGTTACGTATATCTTTAAATTCAATGTATAACATATTTTCAATTCAAGAAAAGTTTGATTTGTTAGTTACGACGGATTGTCTACCTTAGGGAAGAATCCAAGTTTTAAAAAATGAACAGTAAACTGATAACATGAAAACAATCTTTGAGAATTTTCCTGATTACTTTTGGGATTTTATCGGTGTAGCATTGTTATTTCAATGAAAACTTCTTCGTAATAATTTAAAAAATTGGAATTTCTCTCAAGACTCCACGTTGAAGGGCGAAATTTTGTTTTTTCAACAATTCAACTGTCAGGCGGTGTATTGTCTACTTTTTTGCAATTTTTTTACAAGCGCGATTTTTTTCTGTTGGTAGCTTGATCACATAAACTTCCTTGAAATTTTAGTGTGTGAGTATAGTTAGTTTTGACTAACTATAAACCTGTCGCGATATACACGGGGGGAAATTCGATTTTTCCAGGAAATAAAATCTAAAAAGTCGAGCGAAGCTCTAGTACAAACGATCAAGGAGAATACATACATGCGGCTACGCGTACAGGCAGCAAAAAATAGTTTCACCAACAAAAGCACGAAGCGCGCAATAAAAGCCGAGTACCGTATACGAGCGGTATTTTTCGGTGTCCTCCAATTTGTTACCTTCGGCTGTACCGCGTGTTTGCAAACAGAGAGTACACTCGGATGCTTTTTTTTCTCTTCGAATATTTGTTTATCTCGTACTTCACGCACTGCCCACCCACGCGGGGGCTTGATATTCAAAATTGAAAAATACCCTGACACCGCATCCAGCGCGAAGATTGTCCACTTTCCGCGTGAGAAAGCGCGAAATGACTTTTTCTTTCTTTACAAATCTCCGAGATATTTCACTGCAGTAGATTTGTAGAATCGCTCTCCGGGTGGCGAATGGAGTAATACTATAGCCATCCCTCTCCTGGCAATTGCAAATAAAAATTTCAAGAAAAAAAAACATCAAGTCACCGATGCGAGTGCACAGAGCAACCCGATATTTCATTTAAATATTTTTTTCTTCAATTGAATTATTATTTTGTTCATCATAAATTTTCCATTTTTATACGAAATATCTGTTTGATGAACTAATTTGAAAAAAAAAAAAAATATCAAACAGGGTAAAGAAACCCTACGTGATACAAAAAAAAAATCGGGTTACCCCGGGTATAATCAACGCCTCCATCTCCCTGAGATCATATTGATGGAAAAGAAAGAAAAAAAAACATAAATGAAAAGCTCGCGTGATATATCGCTATATACATCCAATATGCACCCCACGTAACGCACACAGGTACGGAACAAAGGTGCCGAGACGAGGCTGCATGCACCGGGGCAGCGACGCCATCAACGGGCTCGGGATCCTGCCTCTGGACTACGCCGACCGCGGCGACGGCCTGCTAATCGGACTGGAATCCCTGACGGCTGCCAATCGCATGCTGCTCGCGCAGAAGAATTCCCCGGTAAGATTGCATTGTACTTGCAGCGGTAGCGCGCGTGCTGATTATACATGCATATGCATTGCGAATACCAGTAAACTCCTCTTTTTGTTCGCTAACTCGATAACATTTTTCAAGAGATGTTTAATCCATTAATATCGCAACAATATGTATTTTTACAATTCAAAATTGGATGACGCGAGTATTATTGACGATAAATATTTTAATGTTTATATTAAAATACAAACTTCTTGATCCTGACGTTTTTCCATCAAATACGCGGGGTGGAATCAAATTGCGTCTTTTCAGCTATACGCATTTTTGTCGAACGGAAATTTTCTTTTTATCGTTTCCGCAGTATAATCCTCTTTGATAAGTTTGCATGCCCGAGCGATTTTTATTCCAATAAAGTTATCTAACTGGAGCAAGCCCTTTTGCATTTTAGTGCGGGCAGGTTAGTTTATCCGTTAAAAAAAAATCTTCCGTCCACTTTTTCGACGGGACATGTATAAGAAAAATTGCATAAATAGCTGAGTATATTTTTGGAAAGCAAAATTTCACGTAACCTATGTAATAAAATGGCCATTTCTTGACATTTAATTACAGGGCTTCTAATGGTCCTAGGAACTTCTTTTCGGGCTTTAATTGTACGTATTAGTGATACCTACCTGTAAGAAAAATTTTGTGCAAATTTTTTTTAGCTTTGCCACAATTTGCAGTAGTGTGAAAAAAGGTGGTGTTTTTAGAAAATGGCGGAGAAATCGCCAAAAATGGTCCAAATTGAGTTTTTTGAATTGTTATTTGTTCGTAAGATTTTCCTCCGCAACTATGTAATAGCAATTAGTAGGTAAGATTTCTCTAAGTCCTTCAAAAACCCTTTTAAAAATGAGTACTTTTCCAAGGAGTAACAAGGAGTGGGGGGACTCTGACGGTCGCGCGGTCGGGCCTTAAACACTGAAAAACTTGATTTTCAAGCGTGATTTCGAGATGTTCTAAATACATTTTACCTACTAATTACGATTACAGGTTAGTAAAGGAACATCTCAAGAATAAATAACAAGTAGAAAAATTTAATTTGGACTATTTTTGGCGATTTCTCCGCCATTTTCGCAAAACATTTTTTTTTTTACACTTTTGCAAATTGTAGCAGAACTAAAAAAAAATTTGCGCACCAAATTTTAATCATAAGTAGGTATCACTTATTGGCCTCGAGCGCAATTCCGAAACAGCGCCGCCTACACGAGCAACTGAGGAACGATTGGTCATGACTAGAAGAGGACAGTACTATGAATTAGTCTCTTGCACTTGCAGATAAGCGATTTTGAGGCTTGGCCATCTGGTGAATGGGGTTAGAAGCATATGTATAATAGTACTGTCTTCTTCTAATAATGACAAATCGTTTTTAAATCCCTCTACTGGGGGCGCCGTTTCGGAATTGCGCTCGAGGCCAATATCTACAATCAAAGCCCCGAAAGAAGTTCCTAGGATCAGAAGCCTTGCAATTGGATGTCCAAAATAGGCCATTTTCGGCAGTTTTTATTTTTTTGTGGGAAAATTTGTGGACCGATTTGAACTCATAAAAACTTGCTTTCCTCGTATTAACAAGCTGTTTTGTGTTTTTGGCAAAAAATTGTTTTTCGCATCGAAAATCGCAAAAAACGTATTTTACGGACTTTTTTTAACCTTTTTTCACATAGGTTCCGTGAAAATTGGCTTTCCAAAAATATACTTGGCTATCTGTGCTATTTTTCTTATAATTGTCCCGTCGAAAAAGTGGACGGAAGATTTTTTTGAAAATATGGGGTCCAATCCGCTAACTCGCCTGCACTATTTTTCTGTTGAATTCTAATTTACAATATTTTAGCCGAATTCGTGGTATTGCATAATAAGGACTCTTTGTGTAATTTTTTTTTTTTCTTCTAATTAAAAACCTACGGTGATGTTTTTGAAACGCAGGTATATCAGAGCGCGTATGCTGATTAACGTCACCGCGTAACGAGGGCGAATGGGCGCGCGCGTTGCGTTTTGTTTCCTGCGCCGCGGCGTTGTGTGACAATTCATTAGAGTAATGCGCGTGCGGTTGTTCGTTTATAATGCCCACCGGGGTGGTAACTGTCTATTCGTGCGCGATGGTTCGAAAACGGTGAGTTGTATGTATGTTACATACGCAGCGGGAAATATAATGAGATGAGAATAAAATGTCATCATTATTTTGGCTTTCGCGAGAAAATGTATGCTCGGAATGCTTCTTTTCATCACAGTAGCATCCCAACCCAGAGTTTTGGTCGTGCACGGGGAAAAATGTTGGAGCAAATTATGCCAAAAGTTGAGTAAAAATTACTCAATCTCGTTGAGCAAAGTTATCATGCAAATTTCGTACAAAGACAAAATTTACTTAACTTCTTGATTAGAATTCACACAACTTGTACGGAGTTTTACTCAACAACCGAGTAAATATTACTCAACATCATATTTGGTGCTCAACCAAGTTTGGTAATTTTTACTGCCAATTTTTCCCCGCGTTCGTGCAGCAGTCGAACATAACGTTGATTGGCAATCAGCGCGGTACCTGGAAACGACTCAACTACGCAGTTTCGCGAAACATGACATTAATTTTAGTTGATTTTTGTCGTCCCAGTATCACCAAAGTTGCATCGCACGCGCAAATGCATGCGAGCAGCGAGAAAGAAAAATTTTGTTTGGGGTAGGATGAAAATTTCCTAGCGAGCGGGGAAAAAAAAAAAGAAGCCCGCTGGAGAGGGGGCGCGCGAAACGACGCTCTCACCTCACCGCCCTGAAAACAAACAACCAATCCCAACCAAAACACACGCCCGTGACTCCGGCTATACATGCTACGCGCTAGTTTACCTGCCCGCGGACAAATATTATCACTGCACTCCGGCCTCTTGCATCGCCCGACGCGGTGAGAAAAAAAACAACGAGTCGTCAGGCGCTCGCGCTTACGTACATGTATACACTTGTGATACTCGTGTGTACACTGTGTGCAGCCCTTATCCGGCGTGATCTTCGCTTTCGATCTTATCTCGCCGGGCCGCTTGTACGTCGTGTGTTGTACATCGTAAAAGTTTGTTTTTTTCACGCGAAAGTGGAAAAAAGCTCTCGCGCCCTCCCGCCTGTGCTCTGTAAATTTGAAATAGTTAAAAACTGATATTTCAAAAGTTGTAAAGTACATATCACTGGAGAAGTAATGAAAATGGCTTTACCGTTGATTACTTGAATTTAAGTATTGTAAAACAAGTTTTAACGAAAATGACGGTTGAAAAGTGGTTTTTATGATTTACCATGAAATAATGATTAAACGAAACACTAATTGTACTGCTAAAGTAAAAACATCTCAATAATAAGTTGTTGTATCGATTATTTTGATTACTTTTTACAAGTTTACTGAGAAAACATGAAATAAACAGATGATCTTTAAATATGTAGCATCATTTTCAGCCAAGATTTAATTTATTAATTTTTTGTGCAGTGGAATCTTCATTTGTTCAAAAAATGAAATATTTTTCATATTTCCCTGGTTGCATACTTGTAATTTAGTGGTTTTGATGCAATGATCAAATTATTTTTTGAAAAAATGAAAAAACGTACAACTTTCAAACACATTATATTCTTTCTATCATTACAGTTGGTGCCAAATAACTTGAAAATCTAAAAACAATTTTTTTGCCTTTTTTCTAACGACCGTTGCATTGAATTGAAAAACGAATATTTTGATTAAATTGCACAGTAAAAAAGTTATGTCAAAAAGAAATGTTCTACTTGGAACATAAAAAAAATTCATGTTATGGATACTAAAATTATGTATCATTTTTTGTTAACACGAGGATGTATAACGAAATAGAGCCAACGACTGATGGATAATCTTTGCCCTAGGTCATCTGTCAAGAATGGCTGATACGAGTGTGAATCAGTAGTCCATAAGGGCCGGACAGGGTATACAATTCAATACGCTCCGCACGATCACGCGACATTTTCCGCTCGGTGGACCGGAGCCTGAGCCGGATAAAGGGGCCAGGAGCCAGCGTTGGCCGCTCGGGTGTATTTCGCACCTCCTCGGGGTCATGTTTCGGATTACGGTTTTTTTCTTCGTTTTTTTTCGTTCGAGGGGACGATTCATCAAAAAGTTTCGTTCGCGGCTAAAAGTGTCCGCGAAAAGGCTCTTGGGCAATAGAAGCGTGAGTGCCGTGTATCGTTGTAAATCGATATCCGCCCCTCATATGAGGCATATAAATTTAAAGATGACACGGATACCTATCTCTTTTACTATTTCATCCCCCCGTGTACTTGTACTACCTGGGTCATACCGCGAAACTTTATTTCATTTTCTTTCACATCGGTGGCTGAAAGTTAAGAGGTACTGATAAAAAGGAAAGAGGTACTCGGGATAAATTTTTTTTCGTTCACCGCTCTTAGAATAATTCATTCGAGGAGTTTTTTTTTTATGCTGTAAAAGATCTTAATTTTTAATAATTGATCGATCGAGTTCTCTGATGAGATTGTAAAATGAGCGGATGACATAATTTGGCTTTTTTCTACACCGAGGCGAAAAAAAAAAAGAAAAAAAAAAACACCCACCTCCGCGACCCTTTTCTCGCACGAGTACACACGCATTTTTCGTTTCACAAACCCCCCCCCCCCCCCCCCCCCCCCCCCCCCCCCCC
>JAPYYV010021008.1:0-26017 GCA_030522625.1 Copidosoma aretas
AAATATTTACGACCGCGCGATAAATCGGCGAGTCTAAACCGATTAAGCGGCTAAGCAGCAGCGTAATCGCGGAGGAATCGCGTGCGGCGCGCGGAAGGAAGAGGGGAGGAGGATGCATCGGCGTCCGGCACGCGAGCCTGTCGGCTGGCTTGTTATTTATATGCCGGGCTGCGTCTTTGTTTCGCCCGCGGAGTTGCGCTGCGGGGTGCGCAGGCACTGTCGAGGTAAGGCAAAAAAAAAAAAAGGGTACTCACTTGGAATGGCCACGCTGGGGTAGGGCAGCGCGTAAGGGCTGTAGCCCTCTTTGCGGTGGGTCTTGGGCTTCCTCCGCGGCCTGTATTTGTAGTCGGGGTGCTCCTTCATGTGCATCGCCCGCAGTCGCTTGGCCTCGTCGATGAAGGGCAGCTTGTCCTCCTCGGTCAGTCGTTTCCATTCGGCACCTGCAATCAGACCGTCATCGCCACGGAAAACGAGCAATTAATATTGTTATCATTTTCACAGCGATGATTGAACAATTGTATTTTTAGATATTTTCAGCATTGTTCTAGTAAGGCGTCCCCCCTACTCGAAGATTAATCGTATCTGAAAACTTTGTTCTTAATCTTGACTAGTCTCAAGAAATGGATACATCAGACTTCAGATTTTAATGAAATCACATCGTCAAAGTTAAACAGTTTCATTTATTGGTGTTTTTGAATTTTTGACACAGTTAATAAAGAGTTCCAAAACGTGTATGTCAATTAAAAAAACATGAATTTCTCATCAGGATGGTATCGTTTCATCCTGACCCTTATGTTACACAAACTTTGTATATCAGCATACTTGAAAGAGCTTTTTTTTTGTTCAACCAAATGAACCACCTCTGCCACAAATGTAAGTGCATAACACACTCAACGGTACGAATATCACCGGATGTTTGCCCCTGCCACGATGAAGTGACGCATTTACCCTCCACGGGTGTGAATGCGGGGCGATCTCCATTCAACTCGCCAAGTGAGCCGACTACTCGAGCAAACTAGCTCACTCGCTGTACACCTCTGCCCGTGACCACACTAATTTTTCACATCGCCGGCAAACATGCGCTACTGGCCAAAAAAAAAAAAAAAAGGAAAAAAAAAAAAGCAAAACCCCCCCACACCCCCCCCCCCTCCCCCCCCCCAACCAACAAACCCAAAAAAAAAAAATCCAAAAATACCAAGAAGCCCGAGCAATTTTCAAAAAAGCTGCACCCTCTGCTCTCCCGTCATCCACTAGAGCTAATTGCAACGGGAAAACAAAAACCAAACAAACGGTCCCGAGAAGCACACGCCCCGCATGTATGCACGAGACAGACAGGCACTGCACACGTGTGCATCGTCCTTTTTTCTCCGCGCCATCGTGTAGTGGGAAACAAAAGAGGAGAAAAAACGAGGCAAAGAGAGAAACAAGAGAGAGGGGGGGCTGGAGAATAAAACGAGGAGGCGCGTCTCGTAGAACAAAAATACACACTGCAGTCCGAACGAACGACGGAAGACGGGAGGGGGGGGGGCAGGGGGTCGCAGAGCGCGAGAAAAGGGGCTCGGCGGAAAAAAAAGCGAGCGAGGCACCGGCGACACCTCTGCTCTTATACACACCGGCTGCGCGTACTATATCGTTCAACGGACCGCTGGTTGCTACACCTACACCAGTAAGCGACACAGAGGGGTGAGGGAAGGGGGCGCGGGCGGAGCGTTTGTTACGAGGCAAGAATTAATTGCCGCTTGTCGCGAAGCAAGTGTGTGCCGTTGTGCCCAGTACTACTGCACGTATCGGTGGAAACTGTATAGCGTAACCTTGGGCGACATCGCCATCGTACCCACGTAGGTATGGTTAGCTCGGAAACTCGTGGTTTAGTTCGGCGCGTAAGGTATCACGAAACGGAACGGAGGAGCTAAAGAAAGCCTCTGAAATCTCCGCGCCAGTACTCGTATATCTGTCCTATCGCCCGTCAGAGGGTGCTGGGAGAAAATTGCTCGTGGTATGCATGCTGTATAGCAAATATATTTTCGAAAACCCCGTCACTACCCAACGTTGCGACTTAAATTTCGGTCCCGGCGAATCGTTACGTATATCATCCTACACATTATGGCACCCGAAAGCGCAGCAGAGCAGATACAACAGGGACCGTGGAAGGAGGGGGTAGCAGCAGCAGCAGCGTTGCCAGGGCGCCACGCGCGGGTAACAGAGCCCCCCCCCCCCCCCCGTCGCCTGAGACGACCCCGAAACCGAGCCGTCATTGTCGCGCATTAGCGCGGAGGCCCCCCGCCCGATTTGAATTTCCCTCTTCCATCAGGAGACCGGGGGACGGAGGAGGAGGAAGAAGAGCAGTTGCGCGCTGCTATTTTCACGGCGAGCGAGGGGCGGGGCGCCAGAGAGGATCGCGGGCTTCCGGTCGCGTGGCCTTCGGCTGCCTTCGTTGGTGCGCGCTCCGTCGGTGGGATTATTATTATATACGGAGAGTCGGATGCGCCTGGGTCCTCTGCGGTCGGGAATGACGGATGGACGACGGTTGGGCTCGCTTATTGCGCCACCTCCTCCGCCCGTTGATCCGAGCGGGGAAGGGTTTCGAGCGGAGGGAGTGCCCGGGTGGTTCGGGAGCGCTCGGGACGTCAATCGTTGGCTATGAATACGGCGAGCGCGGTAATTTTTTGATGCCCCGTTGCTGCCAGCCGCTCGCGATTCGGGCGCACAATGCAGGTACGGGAGTTTTAAGCTCCGCCCGAGTCGTGACAATGTGCGAGGTGAGTGCGTTAAACTGTCTGCATAATCGGTGGTGCGCACAGTGTTCGATTATATCCTTCAACCCTCCGACTGATGGCTCCCGGTAAAAAAAAAAAAACTCAGCTCCGATACGCGTTTTAAGTACAATGCAAAGTCTGACATTTTATTCCATTCAAACTCCGGATTTCATTTGTATTGTTATTTTCACAGGTATGTTCATAAACAAATTCACATCCGTCCATTCATCCATCCTTCCGTATCGCTCTGACATTGCGCGGCATCACCCCTTCTATCTAGAATGAATTAATGTACACGCGTTTTCGTTAACCACCCCTTCTCCAACCTCGTTTGGACTCACCTAGCGCGTTTTAATTCCTCGTTTCATCCCCATTGTCTCGCCAAGGACACCCTCCCCTCGTTCACTCTCTTTTACTCGTGTAGCCACAAACCAGTCGCAGACACGCCATCTATGACAGAGCAGGGGGAAAGGAGACTCCCAGTAACCGGTCTCTTGCGCTCGTGTACATGTTTATCGATAGCCCAACCAACAACCTACGATACGACTAATTGCTATACCAGCGACAATATCGATTTATTTCACATCTACCGGTTACAGGGATCACCTTTTTTTTTCTTTTTCCACGTAATCCCATCCACCATCCTCGCCGGCCCACGCGTTAAAACAAGAAGACACGTCCACATAGCTCGCACACGCGCTCCTCCGCGACGGGGTGGAGAGCAAAAGTTGCGCCCGCTCGTAGTAGACGCGACGCGAGACAATAGGGGGCCGGTGGGAACGGACGCGGGTCCAGGGAAGAGGAGGCGCCCGGGATTTCCAGTTTCCGCGCTGCACAATGCCACCCCGTGAGATAATGAAGCCGTCGCGCCCCTCCCTCCTTCCGTCTTCTTCCTCCTCCTCCTTTTTTTTCAGCGCGTATCGCTTTCGCTACTCCCTTTGTCTTTCCGTCCACCCCGGGTCGCTTCTTCTTTGTCTGGTTTTTTCGGTCGGTCCGAGCGAGTGTTGTATGCGCGCGCGCGTGAGCGAGTTTGTGTGATGTACGCAAGTACGCATAGGTTTGAGAACAATGGCGAGCGAAAAAGGTCTACCTCCGCTCTCGTTCCTTGGGCGATCTGTAGAGTTGCAGCGATGATGCATATGTTGTGTGGGTATTCGAAGAAGAGGAGACACGTTTCGAGACTATAATTAGTACGACTGTGGAAGCAAGTGTGGATAAAGAGGAAAAACAAGCCGCGAGCGCACATCAGAAAAGTAATTATCAAACAAACAGAGCCGCAATAATTACAGAACAGAGGGGAGGCGAGGAGTGGCGGTACGGCAGCGTTAAAATCGGCGAGCGAAAACACAGTGTACACGTACATGATACGCGCACGGCACAGCCGTCGATCTGTTGCGTAACGCTGACAGATACGCGCGCGCATGGAGCTCTTTCGCGCCTCGACTATTTTTTTGCTCCGTTCCGTTTTGTTTTTCACATCCCCGTGTCTGTCGAACGGTCGAGCAATACCCGGCATTATTTCGCGCGGCGGCCGATCATCGCGTGGCCAGTGGTGGGGGAGGGGGGGGGGGGGGGGGGCGGGGGGGGGGGGGGGGGGGGGGGGGGGGGGGGGGGGGGGGGGGGGGGCAGGTGTGCGCCTGTATCCACCGCTAAGCGGGCGGCTACAGCTCCATTGTCTCGTGCGTACCTGCGTACTCTTTTGTGTTCGCGTTTGTAAGTGTGTGCAGGGGTGCGGGCGAGAGAGATTTTTGCTTTCATTCGCGCCGGGACTATACTGGTCGTACGCGTCTATGTGTATACGCGTGAGTGGTGATAACCGGTGGCCACTGTTCCTCTCTCTCTCTCTCTCTCTCTCTCTCTCTCTCTCTCTCTCTCCCTCTCTCTCTCCCTCTCTTCTCTCTCTCTCTCTCTCTCTCTCTCTCTCTTATTATAATCAATGATTTGTACAACAACGAGCACGCGAGGGCTCTGACCGCAGAGGGTTTTCGTGCTATTCGTGTTGCGGTTTTTTTTATGCCGTCATTTCACCATTCGAGTACATAATTCGCGTACAGTCGACCATTTTGCCCGTTAAAAGTAATTATTGGTACATCGACCGTACGTTAACTCTCTGTAAAACTGTGGGTAAGGAGTTTCAATCAAGGGTCTCGCAACGGACGAACAATGATACGCATCGCCTCCGTCTGACCAAACTCGGTTCGTACTACTGATCCTCCGTTCGAGGTAGCGTCGATGGTTTTCACGACGAGGGTTCACAACTACAAATGTGAACAACAGATCAATGGACCGTCCAACAGACGGATCCTCAGTCCTGCCAGTGTCGTACTTATCACCGCGAAAGAGGCGAGTATGGGCGCGAAAACCCGATGCTTGAAAAATTCACGTGCAACGGACTCCCGGACAGAGCGACGCGACAGAGGCTGCCTTTCATACGCAAAGCACGAAGGAGAAAAGGGAAGAAAGGAGTCGACGAAGGAGGAGGAGGAGGAAGTCGGTTACGCGCGCACACACACACACACGTACACGCAAAGAAAAAAGTGATGGGGGAGGGGGACATTGTCCGGTGGAAAAAAGGGTCACAAGCGCTGCGGAATATAAAGATGAGTGTACACGAGTACGGAGTGCGGAGGGCAGGTCCCTTTGGAAGGAAGAAAAACACACCCACACCCTTATACACGCAGCGCACGGCGTAAGACGGACGGACAAAGGAAAAAGTCAAGGGAGAAAGTAGAGGAAGGGATAGGGCGAGCGAGAATATTTGCCTAGAACAATGGGCTCGGGTAGGAGGCCGAACTTTGAAACCGTAATGGCTGCTGCTGCTGCCCTCTTTCTCGTTCGCCCTCCTCGAGGGAGGGAGGGAGAAAGGCTCGGCCGACAATGCCGTTTATTTAACATCGTTTAAAAGACAAAGGCCTTGTTAATTAATGGGACGGGGTGAAAGAAAGGACCGGCTGTTTACGTATAGGTATGCTGGGAGTGACGCAACGGAGGTACGCTCCTATCGGCGTACGCCGCTGTCAAACTCCCCACCCCACCTCTCTGTGTTCCTCGTCGTCGTCGTCGTCGTCTTTGGCTTTTTGTTCGGTTTTGTAAGAGCAGCCCTCTCCCGCGGGATTTTAAAGTCGCGATGGAGTAAAATGGCGCGCTGACGTTGGAAAAAGTCAGTTCTGATCGTTATCACGGAGGAACGCTCGGCGATGGTTTTGATCGAGCTGGGTCGCAACGTTGTTACCACCGACTGCTTGTCGTTGGAAAAGCACCAGGTGAAGGTTTTCGAGATTGAATAGTAAGATCTTCGTTTCCAATTTGTTTAAATTTTACAATCAATAAATAAACTTAAAAAAAAACAACAACTTTATAAATGAAAACTGGGGTTTTTTTTCAAACTTGGAAAATATTTCACGGTGCATATGATACTCGGCAAGTTTAAGAAAGTCTTACTAGTGAAACGTCAGATAACCTTGGCACAAGTTTAAAGGGAATTGAAAAATATTCATCAACGAATCCTTCGTCCGCTAGACGACTCCCTCCCGCCTCCCAGTAGTGGTAACGATAAAACTAAGAGCTCCACACACACACACACACACACACACACACACACACACACACACACACACACACACACACACACACAATATTCCATGCAATCACCTAGATACTCTCGCCATCGTCGGCGGAAAAAACCACGAGTGCGAAAAATAATTGCCCCTCGCACAAAAACCCCCTGTCATTAGCCTCTTCGCGAAAAGGCGCCTGCAGCCCCCCTCTCCCTTTTCAATTTTCCGTGCACCTGCACCCAAGAGATGAGCGATCCCCCGCATAATTACGCGCGCTCTCGGTCTATTCGACCATTTTTTGCCGCTAAAAGACGGAAGAGAAAGAATCGGCTGAATGGAGGCGGAGGATAATGGAGCGGTCCTCCGATCACAATAATCAATGGGCTTTCGCTCTTTCTATCCGTGATAATGGCTGCCGGCCCTCTTTTCCTTCCGGGGAGAGAAGAGGAGCGAGTTAGACTGCGTCTCGAGGAGGCTGGGATGAGTTGGGAGTGTACGTTCTTAGGGTTATAGCGTGGGGATTTTCATTTTGGTGCATCATGCGGCAAGAGGTGATATTAAAATAATCTTGGGACAGGAACTCTGCGAATCGTTGTCTGGCAGAAAAAAAAAAAAAAAAACGTCTTTCACAAAATTTTACTGCTGTGCCGGAGAACCTCCCCAACATGATTCTGCAATACATAATTAAATTGCGAAAAAAACTATAAATCGCCAAAAAAAATCCATCCAACAATCACTACTCGATCTCTCACCCCACCGTGATTTGGTATCGCATGTCGCACCACTCGCCACGTGCCTATTTCAATCGAAAAAATTACAGCCGCAACCTCTTGTTTGCGAGAAAAAAAATGAGGGACCGAAACAGCAGAACCGCTCGTCGAACAAACAAAAAGAGAGGACGGAAAAAAATGATCCGCGAAAGCGATCGACGGCGAAAGCAATTCAAACGAGTGAATCCAATATTAGTCGGGCTGGCTGTCAGCGCATCGCGCTGCACAGTAAACCGGAATAAAGAAGAGCAGGAGAGCCAGCGGCTGACACACACACGCGCAAGCTCGTGCTCGAGAGCCTGGAAAAAGTATCCTTGCGGAGTCTTCACCGTCGAAAATACTTCATTAGGATGAAAGCTCGAGCGCGGCGTAAGTGCGCGCGATACCCCCTCCTCCGCGACGCCCCTTTCACGACCGCCCCTCCCTACCTCCCACCCACCGTCTCTTTCTTCGTGTGCACTCACTTTTTTTTTGTCACCGCTGCACGCGCGGCCCCACACACACGCACACCGACTCCCTCCTTCTTTCTCTCCCGTTTCTCTCTTTCATTTTGTTCCTTCTCTCCTCTCCCTGTAGCGTGCAAGCATCATCTCCCGTTCCTGCGCGCACAAACACCCATTGTCTTTCCCTCCCTTTGTCCCTCCCCCTCCTCCCCCAGTTTTTCGGCGCTCCGTGCCTTTCACGCGACTCGACCCGTTGTCTTTCCTCCTTTCATCCGTTTTTCTCGGCGAGGATGGGTGCATTGTGGGCGGACAGACGCGTACACGCAAGGCCCACCTCTCGCGCCTCCCGCGTGTACCCCTCCTCCGAGGCAAAGGACGCGCGAGTGGTGTTTTCGCGCACTTTGTCCCCGACGCGGCAGGATTATTATTGCAGCTCGGGTTTTTCAAAGCGTATCAGGGCTCCAATCCTCCTTCCCTCCTTCGCGACGTAGGATATGGTGCTGCGTACAGCCAAAGGTCCGCGCGATCGTGTAATATATATATATGTTTGACAGCGCAGCGATGGACTGTAAATTATTTGCCGGTCCTCGATTTTACGGCCCACTGGCAAAAACATTGTTGGTGCAAAGGAGGAACGAGGCTGTTATACACAGGGTACAATAATTATTTCAGCATCCCGGTCGCTGCAGTAAAACAATCGACCTTCGCCTCGATATTTCCCAGGGCGAAGCTGCTTGGTTGTAGGTTTTTATGCACAGCCAAGGTGGTGACAGCGGGAGGACGGAAGAAAATCACGGGAGGGCGTAGCAGGGAGACGCTTGCATTTATGATCCGATGAGCTTTTCTGGAAAGCGTAGTTTGTTCTCAAGGAGGGGCGAGGTTGGGCTCCGCGGGTACCGTAAGGAGTAATAGGGGGGTGGGGGTGGGAAGAAGCGTTTATTATAGAGAGAGCTGTCTGCGCTCGTGTAACGCGTTAGTCGTAAATCTCTGGCTGTGGATTGGCTTGGAGTTTTTTCTTTGCGTATGCAACAATCGATTGGTTAAAAACTGGGAAAATAAAGGGAACAAAAAAGAGAAAAATAAATTCACAAGTCCCGCGACTGAGCGTACACAACGTAGGTATGTATATATATATTTACCGGGAGGTACGTACGTATTATATAGGTATCAGCTCGCGATCGATGAGCGCAGGGGGGCCGAGTTCGTGCGGCGCCGTCGCTGGGATTCACACACATACACACACAACGGAGGAGAGGGCGGAGAATAGTCGGGAGGGGGTGGCTGTTGTTGTCGTCGTCGCGGAGGGGGAGGCGGAGGAGGGAATCGAGGAGGCGAGCTCGTAATGGCGGATGATGATGATGCATGTGTCTTCGGCTCGCTCGTGTCTTGTGCGCCATGCGGATCGTTGTTTGCGTGCGTGTGGTGTTTCCGGGGGGAACAGGCGAGATAGTGTATTACGTTAAACGCGAGCGAGGGCTTTTTTTCCCCCGCAGTTGGGGGGGGAGGAAATTTTTGCATTTGAATTTTTAAGCGGCCGTGATACGGATGGGAAATAATTGCTCTTCGAGGATCGATGTTGTAGGATAATTCATAGGACGGAGACGTTTGCAATCGATGGCAATCATGAGTACTTGTGTATTTTATGTTACAAATCGTTTTTTTATATTTTCATACGGAAACACCATATTTTTCCACGATTCCCCTTTGCCGACTAGAACAGCGAAATTACAGACTTCGCGAACGTATTGGACGCAAAAGTGGTCTTACAATCTCAGAGGAGGATTAAAATCTCGGATGCATGAGACAGCGGGTGATAATTACTTATCTAAATAATGAATCGGTGATACTGCGGGTATCTCTGTACACCATATTGTGCGAATCTAGAACCGATTTGCGATTGCTGTGTGCGATGTATTATACGGGGGAATGCTGCATGGCCCCGAGGCATGGAAGGGTCGACGAACGCAGCGGAGCAGATCTGAATTCGGATCGATTCTGCGGGGGACTATATAGCTGGCACACGCGCGCCCTGCAGAAGGAGAATCAAGTGCCTATTATGCGCGTGTATGGGGGATGGGTGCCCTGTTGTTGGGATCGTTAAATAAAGCTTACGTGTGCACACAATCTGAGTGATTCCACAAAAAATCATTGATCAAGTGTGCGCGGGAGTAGGGCAAAAATTGAAATTAAGATTTTTGTACGCTGTTGAACTGGTCCTGTTTTATTTTTTTTATACCATGCTGTGTAACGAATATGATAAGAACGCCAGTGAGATTTTTAAGTTGTTTAATCGGAAAATAATTTCAGGTACAAAACATGTGGGTAATTAATTAAGTTTTGCCATGGTCGATAAATTTTGAGAAAAGTTCTCCAATGTGCTGAGAAGGATAAAATTGTATGTGAGAAAATTTTGTCGCATCTACTTTACAGGGTGACCACGAATATGCTAGTTCATTACATGAAAATAAGAAGAAAACGATACAAGTTCCAAAGGTGAGCAGAAGGCTTTTTTTTTCATCTCGAAAGTCTCGAAACCATGTTTACAACGAACTGTTTTTATGGAACCGCTCATATATACAATATATTCCCATCACAACACCCGAGCGTTGATAATCCCACGCCATCGAGGGGGAGGCTGCGAAAGCAGCTAGCAGGTCCCGTGGATTATCCACTGTAGCGCACAACGAGGAGATGAGCCAGCCCCGCGGGCTTCCCGATGCGGTGGCTGGTCGTGTTGCGAGCACCGTGTATAACCGATCGATCCGCGATGAGCTGCACGTATGCGTTCTTCCCCTCCGGTTATAATCGCTCGGACGAACTGCCTCTCGCGTACGCGCCGATGAGTTTTGTGATTCCAACACCAGATCACGAGATCCGCTTCTCGTTATGCATTATATGCATGAGCAATAAAAAAAAAAAAAAAAAAAACCAAGAGCGAAGGAATCACATCCACCACCGAAGAATATACTGTAAAAAAAGGGAGGAAAGAAAAAACAGAAGAAAAAAAAAAGATGAAGCCATAAAGACACGCTGGCACCGCACACGCATAGAGACAGAGAGAGAGCCCAATCGCTCGTTTGGCTCAAAGAAGACGCACGCGGGGGACTTTTGAATCCACGAGAGATCAAAGCCGCGAGTGAGCACGGACTCCACGCACGGGAGAACGGCTCCGACTCGCGGCTGGCGGTGATAAGCTGCCCCCGAGGTCCGACTCTCTTTTTTTCCCTCTCCCCTTACTTTCTTCATTTCTCTTCCTCAGCTCCGCTTTTGCTCGCAAAGACACGAGCTGCAGTCAAAGGGGCGCGCGCGCGCACACACGTACGCCTCGCGCGTTTTGTTTGTTTTTCAAGAAAGAAAACAGCGACGGTGCCAAAACCAAACACACACCCCCCGTGGCACCGCCGAACGACGAGGAGACGCAAAAAACTCTGACTCACCCAGCCTCTTGGATATCTCGCTGTTGTGCATCTTGGGGTTCTCCTGCGCGATCTTCTTGCGCTGCGAGCGCGACCAGACCATGAACGCGTTCATCGGCCTCTTTATGTGGTCGACCTGCATGCGCTTGCCGCTCGAGGCTGCCGCGGCCGCGGCCGCCGCCGCCGCCGCCCCCAGGGGACTGCCCAGCCCGACCATCGGGCCCACGGCGGCCGCGCCCGGGGGCGAGGCGCCCGACATGCCCTGCATGCCCCGCAGCGTGTCCTGGAACGAGGCGCCGTCGCACATGTTGCCGCCGGCTCTGGAAAATTCAGGGGGTCGTTTTCATGAAGTTTTGATGAAGTCTGGATGAAATTTTTGTACGGGTATATTATTGCCTACCGGTGCTAGCTACGTGTCTATTATAGTCGCGGAATGAATTATCAAGTTTTGTAGAGCTCTTGGAATCGGTCGTGTTCGGTGCACACTTGAATCAACACTTCTTTCGATCGAGTTCCCGCGCAGTGATTTTTAATAATCTTATCGTTCAGAGCTACCGGTATATTTGTACAAAATTTACGATTATAACGTTGGGGCATGGCTATAACGATTCAAAACTTGAATTGAAATGATGAAAAGGTCATTGAAAAATTTGATGATCAACTTTTTACGAGTATTTTTTAAGTTAAGAAAAATATGCTACTATTCTGAATCACTATTGTTTCTCGAAAGTTTTTTTTACCCTCATCATCCTACACAAGCCTGAGTCCCGCTCACGCCGGCAGATAAGTACGATGGGGAGAGAAAAATCACAGGGAAATAATAACTTGTATTCAAATCAGTAAGTATATTTATTTTCATTCTCTTACAAAGCATGCTAATCCGAGCATTAACATATTTATTGAATAATACACGAAGACGACCGAACGAATTTTAGAGAAGATATAAGCACTGAATATACCTTGGACAACCAGTAGAGTATTTGTCTTGATTATTACAATGAATTAATCCAACAATGCGAATCATACAAAGTGACTACTTGTGAATTTAAGGAATAATTTTAAACATAAAGACAAATTATACAGAATTTTATTCTAAAAAGTTCTCAGTAATTATTAAAAAAGTTATTTACACATGTTGTGTCGTAAGTACCGTAGGTGTACCTGACCTACATGCGTCAAATGAGGGATTATAGTAATCACCGTAGACAACCCTCGTACACAAGGATATAAAAACAACCGTCAAATTGTTTATCATCAAGCAGGTAGCGTTGTAGTAATTTTTTTAATCACACGTACTGATAAACTCTATTCTTACAAATCAACATCCAAATCGACACATCTAATCACTCCAGATTCCAGGGTCTCTCTCGTCGATCGAGGCTATAGTTAATTAATCCCCGGGGCTCGTCCGATTTACCGATCGCCGTACTATGCACACTTATAAACGTACACGAGCACACCGACGCCGCACCACTCTCCCCTCGTGCTATACCCACACCTTCGAGAAGGACCAGTAGTATTATTAAGCACCGGGAGAGAAGTGGATAAGAAGAAGCAGCAGAAGAAGAAGGAGCTTCAGATCGAACGTCAGCGCCAGAAGCGGGCGCGTCGTCGTCCGGGGGAGCCATTGTCATACTCGCACGCCGTGTACAATGTGTACGTTGTACGTGTGTACAAGAAAATTCGAGCGATACACGCCGATATACGTCCTCTCTCGCGCGCAACAGCCCGACAATGCCGATCATCTTTATGACAATGCGCCGCTCTCGCGAGACCGAAACTGTCGAACAATGGCGAGCGTCTCTGTTTTCGAGGAGAACAAAAAGCGCGTGCTTATTCTCAGGCGCTCGCGCGATGCCTTGTTGGTATTACGTAGTATTACGCATGCAAATGCGTCGTCGTCTCTCGATTTTTCAGGGATAAAAATAGGGGGGAGGGCGCGTAAATATGAATGAGGGCCGCTGTCGCGAGGCGACGGTCTTTTTGTGCGTTTCTTACATTGTTTCGTTGGCGAGGCCTTTACTTTGACAAGGACTGCAATGGTGTATGCGTTTTGATGGAATTGTAGAGATCGAGCGCGTTTCATATGTATAATACTTAGACTCGGGGAGAAGGTAGCGCGATTTTTGCATTTTTGCAGACCGAATTGACTTTTGATTCTCGTGAATAATGTTGCAAAAAAAAATTAACTCCAAACTAAAAAAATGATATCATCTTGGAAACGCATATTTTTAACGTCTTTAGATTACAAGGGGATGCGACCAACAGTCTTATCGACCTTCCCGTACCCATCACTTCACCTTCTGCGTACAATATCTACCCCTCCCTTGTATACATTGTAAAAAGGCCAAAAAAAGTCAGCCTCAGTCGAAAAAATCATCGCGCGCTAGGACAACGCGACAAAAGTACAGCCCGAGTGCGTACACTGTATACACTCGTACGAGAGGAGGTCGGAGCCCAAAGAAAAGAAACCGAAGAGAAAAGGCGCAGGAAGAAGAAGTGCATTCTCGAGTATAGCTACCGCCGTAATTGCTTATAATAAACGCGTGCGCTACGCACACGTGAACAGAAAAAAAAAAAAAAATAATAATAATAATGATAAAAGAGAAGAAAAAGACGTGGAAAAAATAAAACGATATAACAAGAGCATTGGGTATACGCGACGGGTCTCGCCCCCGGCTTTTGATTCGCGTCCCCCCATCTTATCCCTTTCTCGTGCCGGAGCCATTAGCCCGATACCCGGCTCCTTGGCTTTCAAATGTCCCCACTCAAAAATGTCACCCGCCCCCCACCCTCCCCACCAGGGGCTCAGAGACACTCGAGAGCGCAAAATCCGGGGCTCTCGAACTAACGCAATTACGCGCCGGCGTGCGTGCGGTGCTGCCGCGCTCGTGTTTTCGAGCGTTCGTTAAAATAAACGCGCCCCGGCTGGAACCAAGGGAGCGGAGGCCGAGCAAAAGGATTACTTCGGCCCGGCAGAGCCGCGGACTATACTTCGCCGGCGAGGATTTTTGAGGGGCCGCCACTGGTGGTTTTGTAATTGATTCCGATGATCTCTGATGATTATTATAAATACTCCGCTTCGATACGCGTAATACGACGAGCGAAAATCCTTCGGGGAACGCGTACCGCGGGTGACAATACAGCAATAGCGGCATCGCGACGTCTCGGACACGATTCATCGTTCGATATTCATAGTATAATACGCGTATCGCGTACCAACCGTGTATTACTGCGTACGTGCGGTATATCGGGTCACGCAGAAAAGAAGGGGGGGGGGGGTATAGAAGGAGATTCTGGCTCCACGGGCCTCCCCTTGAGCATCGTTCAGCGGGATTAACAGATATAAGTGGAGCAGGAGGAGAGCGCGGCTCCGAGATTCGGCAGAAAGATGCTGGAAGTAATGGCCGTTGGCGACGACGAGGGGAGGATTAGGAAGTGCTAATTGAATGTTTAGCCTCGCCCTCGGCGGATGTTATAGCGCGTGGGACGAACGACGAGGCTAGAGGGGGGCTGTGTGATTCGATCGTCGTTGTTGGGTGAAAATTCGCTAATTAATAGAGCTCCCCTGCGCTTGTAAAAAGAGAGAGAGAGAGAGAGAGAGAGAGAGAGAGAGGGAGAGAGGAGAGATCTTGCGAGCCACTTGCGGGCAGGTCCATCGCGCGCGCGCGCGCGCGCGAGAGTCATTATGTTAAAGCGATAAACAACAACAACAACAACAACAACAACAACAACAACAACACGGAGCGGAAATAAACACGCGGATAAAAGGGGTGCAGCACGCGCGCTCGCGTACCTACATAATGTATAATAATCGTGCTAGAGTGCGACATGTTCCACGCGTGTGCGTGTATTATATAAGTACGGGGAGGCGAAGCGATTTATGGTATTTGCATTCCCGTCGTCGCACGCACGCGCGTGCGTGTGCTTGCATATATATATATATATATAAACGTGAGCCAGGCAGACGTACGGGTTATTTTATCGGCGATGGTTCGTGATGTGTGGTTTAGAATTTTATTCGAAAAGCCGCTGCCACGCTATAATTGCGCCTGTTTGTTTCCCGAGCGCGATCCCCACAACCCGAGCTTGCAGTTTGGCGGAAGCTGTCTTTGCATGACAATGCGCCGATTAGTTTTTCATTTGGGCGCTAATATTGATATTGTCGTTATACATGCTTTCTAGTTCGTAGCGTTACTATACATTTGTGATTGGAAGAATTTTAATTCCGTATCGTTGATGATTATGAGTTTGGTCGATTACAGTTTTTTGTTGCAGTAATAATAGGAATGAAAGTAGCAGTAATAACAACGACATTATGATGATTCCTTGCTGAAGAAGAAAATAGTATTACACAATTGCTTTGTGTATCTACAGGAGCCGTTTAAAGAGGTATGTATATCTACCCTAATACCCTTAATCTCTGCATAATTTTACCCCGGGGCTCTACTCATGTGAACTATGCATCCAAAAGTCGACGTCAAGTGGTGCAAGCCTAACGTCTTCATAAAAAGACTATATGACTATGTGATGTATCGTCTACTTAGGTATAGCCCCTAACGTGCAGTAACAAGTGACGCGACCCCTTGTGATCACGTGGTGTTAACACAGCAGCGCCACGAGCTTTCATAACACTATACGGCTTAGTTCATTTCTGAAGCTGGGGTTGGAGATACCTTAAATTTTCTTGTCGTTGTTTCAATAAATGTAATTACATGTACACTTTGAGTCTCTATACGAACTTGTTGGGACACAGTGTGACTCTTTGTTGCAATATATCCCAAAGAAATTAATTTTTAATTGCTTTAGGCCAAAATATCATTTCAATAAAGGAACATTGCAAGATCATAATGACAATGCATAAAAAATTGATGTATTCAGAAGGCAATGTGTACGAAAAACAAAATTATCTTTTTCCGACGGCTAACTCAAATACCAATTTACAGTATTTTACAAATCTTAGGTATTCAAGTATTAGTTAGAACTTCAAAACAGTTACCGAGAACGATCCATTTCTCGTTTTCATAAATTTTCAATCATAAAGTAAAATCAATAACTTATAACACCCTATTCAAATTCATAATAGTGCGCACCAACTTGTGCCCCAACGTTCAACTTGTTGCATTGTCCAGTCACATATAAACGAAAGGTAGAGATCTACATCACAGTACCAAATCCCCCCAACTGCGGACAGCAAGAAGAGCCGGAAAATAGGGAACACGGGAAAGGCAATCCGCTTCCACGAACCCCCAACAAATATATACATATACGGGGCTCCGGTTTAAGGACAGACCAGTCTTCCATCGCCCTCATCATCATCATCATCATCATCATAAGATGCCCTGCCTACCGCTGCTGCTATTAAAAGAGAAAGCCACGCGTTCTCGCGTTGATTTGATTGTCCAGCTTTACGAGGCCCAGCCGAATCGCCCCATCGGACATAAAATCTTTATCTGCACATAGACTCGCCGATCAGCTCGCTAATCGCTCACTCTGGGATGTCGACAAAAGTAGAGATATCGTCCGAATAATTATCGCGTAACATCTCGATTTTATTGCCCCTTGCGAACGAAAGCATCAAAGCAAATATTACCCGGGATGCCTCATACATATTATATGGCCGCTGATCAAAAATACGCGCGCAGCGAATTCCGGTAGCTCTGTATCCTATACATGCATACTTCGCCCTAATCGGACGCAACTGACGTACGCACGCGAGTATTTTGTTTTTTATTTCCACGCGCCAGAGAGAGAGAGAGAGAAGAATCAAGTTCGGCGTGGCAGAGCGGAAGTTTCATTCACGGCCGGGTGGATCAACCGGTCGGTCCTGTTCCTCCGCAAACGCCACGCGCAAACGGGCGACAATTTGACAGAAGGGGCTAGGGGAAAAAAAAAAAAGCGTGTAGCTACTTACGGCACATTACCACGTGTAGCTACTTACGGCACATTACCACCGGAACGACTAAATCCGCAATACGAACTGTACGAGTGGGCGCTCGGGTACTGACTCGTGTAGGACATCCTCGGCTCACGTGCTCGGAACTGCTCCGACCGTCCTGTGGGGCACTATGGGCCGCGAGTGTGTACCGCGCGTGTGCGAGTGGAATCCTTTTTTGTCAGAACTGCATCCTACAGATCGGCTAACACCGGGCGCACTCTGTTCGTCGTGTACAACGGTAATACCCGCGAGTATTTACCTCATGAAGTGGCCGGCGGCTCTCTGATGCAGGTCCAGCTCGATCGCGCTCCCGTTGGCCCGCGGCCCGGGCTCTGTCGGAAAGTCTGACGCTGCAGGGATCCTCCTCCCCTTTTGAAGCGGCGAAGCGACGAAAGCTCGCGGGCCTCTACGATCGGCTGACGTTTTCTTCCCCTTCGGAGCGTGGCTCGCTGCTCCGCATGTTATCGCCCGCACGGATCACGAGGCCCACCGGTCGTCGCTGCCGCTCGCTGGTGCGAATGCCGTCGCGCCCGGCGTGGCCGCTGCTGTTTGCGCTACCGCCGCGCTTGCACTCATAATAGCAACGACGGTCGTGGCACACGTGCGCGCGGAGTTGTTGCAACAATGATCGCGAGTACGATGGAACAAAGTGTTGATGCGTACAGGGGGAAGAGAAAAAAAAAAAAAACTTGCGGCACTGTGCGGTGTATGTTTTGTATGGAACAGTGACGGGGAGCGAGAGAGCAAGCTCCTCGCGGCGCGACCGGTATTTCGTGAATGCAAGCCGAGGAGGACGCGGGGCCGCGCGGCTCCGAGGCTTCCCGGTGGGGCTCCGCGAGCTCGTTTGCCAGGTTCGGTGGGGGGAGCGAGGTGCCAATGCCGGCGACCGGGGGGCGGGCCGAGCGGGATCGGGCGATTGTATTCGTCGAGCCGGGCGGGATGGGCGGGGCGGAGCTGAGGCTCGTGCCTATGCTTGCGCAAGTGAGAGTGTGTGTAAGGATATGTATACACATATTATGTGGGGCTGGTGGTACATGTGTGGGGCGAGTGGGTTGTACTCATATGAGCACATGCAGTGGGTAATAGCGGCGAGAATGGTTTCGGTAAATAGGGGGAAATTTAATTGTAGTTAAGATTGTGCTGCAGTTCGCGGTGGCCAAATGGATATAGATACCTGAGCGACAAGCGAAAGGTCTGTTGTGTATGAGTATGGTGTTAAAAATGAAGCCTTGGGCGCGAGGCTGTGGGGTTGTATAGGTGTTTAATGTACACGGTAGGGCTTGCATGGATGCTGGGTGTTTCTTGCTCATTGAGGGAGGTAAAAAGGGGGTGGGACAGGTCAGTTTGAGTTTTGTTTTGTTTTTGTAAATTCAACACTTACATGAATGTTTGAGTAAAGAATAAGTATAGTTTTTGATAGTTATTAAATGTATGAGCAAACGATGAATCGTTAGTTAATTCATAAAAATAATAAAAATAATAGGGTAAGACTAAAAATTAAAATTCGTTACAATTTTTTTGTCCGAAATCATAATACTATAAAATTTCAAAGTTTTTCCAAGAGGCTCACTTTCTGCCAATACTCTTCAACACAACCCTCGATAAAAACACTGCAAAGTCAGTGTAAGACCGTCCCCTGCGATGCCAGCCTAAAGTTGAATTTCAAACAACAGCAGCAACACGAGAACGATCAGTAGCACGACTTCCTTGGCCAACACAGGTCGTTACAACGACGTTTGACACTCCAGTCCTCGGCAAACCTACCTACCTACCTACCTTCAGGAGCGGGCCATTGTGAAATTTTGCGTGCGCGAAACTTTTCCTGTGCACAGCCATCACTCCACTAAAACGCAAGAAGTGAAAAAAAAAAAAAAAAAAAAAAAAAAAAAAAGGAAATGAGAGCAAGAAAAAGACGGAGCACGAGGAGTAGAAGTATGGTGGTAGTCGGGGGAGGGGGTGAAGAAAGGAGCGCAGAGAATGGAGGAAGAAAGGCGCACGCGAGCGCAGCTCGCCGTTAATAGAAAAGGAGTCGGAGGAGGAAGAACGCGGGGCACTGAGGAGGGGAAGAATGGGAGGTAAGAAAGTGACTTGCGCTCCCGGCCCTCCTCCTCCTCCTCCTGAGCGGGGTCCGCCATTTTTTCCCTCTATCCATGGCGTGCGCGCCCATTTCTTCCGCCCTCCTCCCTCCCTTTTGCGTCTTGCCTCCCCCGCCTCCACTACTACTACTATTACGGCCATTGTGTCCATTATTCGGGGTACACGCGAGGGACTCTTTTTGCGTGTATTGTGCTCGAGAAAGAGAGGGAGAGGGAGAGTGTGTTGCTCGGCCATTGTGACTCTGCGAGACTTCAGAGGAGGAGGAGGAAAGGAGCGTGCGAGCGAGAAAATGGGAGGGAAGGATGCAAAGTGCAGCTAAAGGGAGGAGGAGGAGGACGTGTTCGAGAGGGAAGTTTTTCGGAGGCCATGAATAGGAGCGGCGTTCGGGGTGTTACGTGTTACGTGCGTTACGTGTGTATGGGACTCGGGGTGAGGGCAGGGGGATCGAAATGCTGGATTGTTGTGTGTTCGATTCGGTTACGGAGAGGAGAGCTTTGTGTTTAAGATCGGTCTCTCTACTGTTGATTAATGTGGGTGTTTGGATCTAAGATTCTTAGTCAGAGTGTTCGTTTTGGTCGATAGTTGCAGGGGCACGAGGATTTTGTAGTTAATGGATAGAAGTAACACCGGATTAAAGACTAATGTTTTATTAATTCTTTCAAGATCAATAGCAATACCCTACTACTTTCGCAGTTCAGCTGCTTATAATACTCTTGATTCAGGATAAAATAACTTGGGACATAATTTTTTTATGATAAAAAGTATGTCTTGTATATTATTGAATATTATTAAATATTTTTTCTTACGTGTCTCAGCATAAGACAATCAAATATTTGGTAGAAAGCCTTAACGACCAATCAATTTCAAAGGCCATCAGGAAAAGTAAGGTTTTCGAACATAACGTAAAAAATTTCAAGTTTTGTTTGTGTGTCATTATATCCAAATTATCATATGTTTCCTGCTTATTATTTAAAAAATTAGTTATTTTTTTGCTCGATACTTGCTGGATAAGAAAAAATTATTGGAATAAATAGTTATTTTCAATCTTTCCCCAAACGCAATTCATAATACATTCATAAAAGACTCATCAACAAACCATTTTCCAACATCAAACACTTTTTTTCATCAGTGTCCGGTCCTCCTCGGATACTTCTGCTGCTGCTAAACGTTGCTTCTCATCATTAATTTAATCCGGGGTCATGCCATGACACAATCTCATCAACAATGACAACTTATAGCTACAAAAAAATCCCACACAGCCGTCCCGAAATTATACTTTCAAATTTGCCAAATTGCCTAGACTTTGAGGAAAAAGGAAGCCTTTGCTCTCAGTACCGCAAAAAAAAAAAAGAAAAAAAAACCCCAATAACCTCAACATCAACAATGCGAGCCTCGCAGGAGGCCATTAGCCAACAATCATCCGGAGCGTTTTAAAAACGCATCGACAGCCATAATCCCTCTCCTCGTCACACGATCTCTATACTACACGTACACACTGTCCGCACACCCAATTGCGCCCAGCATCCCCATAATACCCACACACTATACGCGTATTATATATATAATACAAGTACTCGAAAAAGCCGCAGGCGCGTATACTTTCGCTCCCTCGCACGATGCGCGGCGCGGCTCGTAATATATATATATGCGTACATGGCTCAGCATGCGTGAGCCCCACTCGTGTCCGGATTTCGATTTAACCGCGCGAGCGAGTTTTCGGGGGCAGGCCGGGGAGCCAGCAGCAGCAGCAGTAGTAGTCGAGCGACTTACACCTAACGCGTTACATTCAATAACGCGTCGGACGGGGACGCACAGGGAGGAGGGGGGGCTCGTCCGTATTGTACTGTTTTAACGGGAGGGTGGCTCTGCACCCCCTCGAAACAAAAACATATTGTCGAAATTTAATTGTGGAGAGATCGAGGGGAGTGGCGGGCATTAGATATTCATAGGCTACGGGTTCTTAGCTGCTGCGCGGCCGGGATAGCTTGGATGCTGCAGGGGTGCGGGCAGATGGAGGGGGGGGGGGATATAAGCCCTCGCCTGTCTCTCTTTGCACCTTGTATACTGTAGCCCGCCTTATGTACTCTGTTGGTTGTCGGCATGGTGGCAGTGGCTTAGCTGTGTACATGTGCTTGGTATACTAGTCAAGCACGGGCTGATTTATTTATCGGCCCTCTTTGACTCTGATTAGATTTGTCATTTCAAAACGACTCGAAATTGCGCCGAAACTCGCATCGGCAGTTTACGCAACGCGAGCTCGATTATGGGCGCGCACACTCGCTGGGCGGGGAAGGAAGGATAGAAGCCGAGGAAGGTCGATAACGGCGCACGTTTTCGCGCCGTCCCTTCCCCTGCGTCGTCTGTAAATCGCACGCAGTCACCGAGGAGGTCTTCATTTCCTCGAGTTCCAATTTGGCTGAGTGCCTTGAGCTCTAACTATTTTCAAAGGCGGCTCTTTCGCGCTCTATCGCTCGATCGACCCCCTTTATGCTGGAGCTTATTGCGCAATTTCGAGACTGGGGTTTGTTTTATCTGCTCAGCTTCGTACTTTGGTTCGTTTTTCAATTACAAAAAATAAAAAAAAAAACTAAGTTCTATGCTATACTAGAGCGTAAAATGGTAGTGCTATAAATAAAAAAAAAAAAAATCTAAAAGGCACTCCCCTAGCTCTGTCTCTAACAAGATTATTAGCCGGGTAACAAAACGCGACGCAGCCAGCATAAATAAACGCGCAGCTACAGCTTCCCTCCCTCTGCGTATTATGACTCCTATCAGACATCTAGGCTCGATTCAAACAAGTGTACACGCATACAAATCGACACGAAGTCCGCCGTCCCCCCTCCGTGTATCCAACGCATGTGTGTTTATATTGCGCGCATGCAAACGCGCACGAGAGAGAAACAATGGCACGCTTTTTCGAAAAGATAAATCTCGCCTCCCCGGCGCGTTGATTCTGCCCCTTTGTTCCTCTGCCACTGTACGCATGTACTCCCCTCGCTCTCGACTTTTATCCGATCCGCCTGTGTGTTTTCGCAAGCCTCGTTTAAATTGCTCGCGTAAGACGCGAGATTGCGATGGACGTCGATTAGATTTATGGATTGCGCAAGGATTTGTGAAACGTTGGGTGAATAAAATTAATTTGGAGATCGATAACATTTCTGATTTTTCACTGATAATCTGAAGAACAACATCTGTGTATTGATTTGCTGGCGGGGGTTCATTCCCCCAGCATTCGTGTGCTCATGTGTTAAAACTCAAATATTATTATTATTATTTTTGAATTCTTATCACATCAACGTTTGATAGTTAAAGTAATATTTCTTCCTTTCGGGCGCAAAGTAAGGGTCCAAAAAATTTTTGGTAGTTTGAAACAACATAGTTTGAAATGAGTTTGGTTTGAAAAGTTTGATGAAAGTTTTTTTAATCGTTTTTGACGCACGTTTCAAACTGTGTTCGTGCATCTGCCTATGCTTGTTTAATTGAAAATATGGAGGAAAAATGTGTGAATCTAGAAGAGGGGGAGTAAAGGATTTTTACGGCAGTAACATCCAGATATTTTGTAAAGGACACTACTGAAAATAACGTGTGTGGACAGAAAGTGTGTACGACTGAGACTTAATTAAATAAAAACATTTATATAATATTTAAGAATCCACCATTTAATAACACCTTGACTCCTCATAACATTATGGACCGAGCTTTTTATTTATTGATTAAATTCTTTTTGTTCGCACTCATATTATATCCCAAACTTTCTACCGTATTCTCTGTTTTTCCTATGAATCCAACATCGCTCCTGCTTAACTGCACTATCTCGTATATATACACCCATGTCGTGCAAGTCTGTCACACATAACTGTCACTGCATTAATGTATAACAATTACAGCGACCATGTACGTACATTTATGCAGCCAATGTTTTCTCAATGCCGTGGGATTTTCGAAAAACCATCTGCGCGCTCTCAAGTCCCGACGAAACGGGATTAGCCGTGGCAGAAGCCTCGTCGCTCCTGCGGGACCTTCTCTCCGCAGAGGCGCGAAAATTTACGATACGCCGTATTTATGGCGAAGGACCTTTTTCTCCCCTGTACCGTGAGTTCTCCGCTGGAGTGCCGTTTATATGAGGGCTTCTGTCGTCTGTCGTATATAATACGTCATTGCACGAGAATTGTATGTGTACTATTGGTAGTGAAAGTTGCACACCTTTAACAGCCTTTGCTATTGAAGGAAGAAAAAATACAATTTATTATTCATCGCGTGAATGAAGACAATGAGTGTTGCTGGATTTTTAGAGGTGGCAAGGATTATTAATGTTCGAGTAAGCTCGATGAGTTTTATTCGCTGGTGTATGACTTGAGATAATTCAAACGTCGAATTGCACACTGTTCACCACTTGTATGAGTGATTAAGAACTGATGGATTCATTCGCCTAATAAAACGGGTTTATCGGGAAACATTAGTTCTGTAATAATTTAAATTACGACTCTTCGTTTCCATAAGGAGCCTATCTACATTTTGTCCTAAAAATAAAACAAAATTTCCATAATTTTTTTCCGTCGATGGTATCGTGACATTTTAGAGAACTTTTTGTATCCAATACGCAGTAATTACGCTCGACGACAGGGTTCACACAAATTATAACTTCTTTCCATTTTCAAGCGTTATATACATCGAGGTCGCACGTGTACTTCTCGGCTCGAACCCCATCACCGTCCATTTGGCAAACCCGTATAACAATTAGTCGGACCCATATGTCACCATCGGTCCGTTCGATAAATTACCATAAATTAACAAACGGTCGCCCGAATTCAGCAACAATAACCGAGAAAAAAGGAAAAAAAAATTGCGCATAAGAAGAAGTTGTGGCAGCACCAGATAATCTACGGCAAGAACGAAGAAGGAAGAAACAAAAAAAAACGGAAAGAAAGAAACGCAACGAGGTCAAGGTACGTCCAAGAGACCGAGGTGCAGAGAGCCAGCGTCTCGTCCTCTCGATTTGCGCTCATCCCCCCGCATTGTACTTGCAGCATGCAACAATGTATTGTGGATCAGTAACAGGCCTACGTGCGCACAATGAGCAACACAGAGTATATGCGGGCCGAGTGCACGCTAGGAATAGGTATTGTAGCCGGGGCACAGGTAGTCTGCGTCCATCCGTCCGTTTTTCGTGTATCCCGTACTGTGTTGTAGTGCACCTCATACATATACGTATAATACACGAGAGTAGATGATCGCTGCAGAGAGTCGCGCCTGCGCCCTCTGCTGTCGTTGATTGCCGGGCCATTGTACTCTCGGACACCTGCCCGGCAGTGCCCGCCTCGGCATCAATGCGGACACAATGATGCCCCATCATATACCGTATACACGTTACACATACATCCAACACCCCGCATACGCTGCCTGTATGTACATGTATAAGCGCATCTCGTTCGCCGCTCGTCTCTAACGTTTTTATCCGGCCGATTGTTTTGTAATACCAGTTTTGGTGTTCCTATTGCCATACTTCTATGACCGGAGCGGGGAGTATAAATTAGGGATATAGGTGCGTGTAGGATGCCAAGCTGCAATATTTGCTCTGAGAACCAGATACTATTATACATATATGCTGTCAGCAGCGGAGGTCCTGGGATCTATATATCTCTGTCTCCGCGGCGCGCCACGTGCTTCCTTGGACAAATGTACAGATACTCTTCGCGAGGTTGGTCCGAAAATTGTTCCATTATTTTTTTCACCAACGATACAGTCTCAAAAACATTCTGGTGCATTGCGAACATGGAAGCTGCGAGCAACGGCCGGGAGAAACTTGACGGGTTTTCACTTTTGAGCTTCTTCTTCTGCTGCACTATTTCAAGGATACGGATTTTTTTCAACCTAGATTTTCAGGATATAGGGAAAACCTAGGGTAGACTTGTTATACCCGCGAAAACTTAATTACCCCACCAAACGGTACTTCCTCGAAATCGGCCGCAGAATAACAACAACTTCGAGCGGTAAAAGCCGGAGCGCGTCCTCGGGATCCAGCACCAATTTCCGGTGGAAGAACCGTAATGCAAGTAAGTATACTATACAGACGGGCGAAAAAACAAAAAGAGCCTTCGTTCCCCCAAAGACTGCGAACGAGGAAAGAGGGTGGCAGGGGGGGGGGGCTGCGTTTGCAGCATGTATATACAGCTGGGCGTAAATAATCGTGGCGATTTCACGGGGCGCGCATTCCTCCGGAGAGAACGACGTGGCGAAAGAAGCTGCTGCTGTGGCCGTCAAAAATCGATGTGTCCCGGGTAAAGGGAGGAGGAGCGGCCCATTGTAAATCCCGGCGCTGTCAAAGCGGGAGGGAGGAAAACAAGGACGGAGGGGGAGCTGGGGGCTATTGTCTCAGGGGCCTGTTATATTGCATCGGGCGCTGCAGCGTTTGCGTATGCTGCACCAGCACCACCTGGTAGTACTGGCTGTATATATACACGTGGAGTCAGTCAGAAACTAGGAGATACGGAGATGCTGTAGCATGGGCTGTGGCGACAGTAAACGGCCACCGGTCCGTTTTCACGGTACGCTCTTGGTAATGACGATGACGACAACTGCGACCTCCGGTGAATGAGGCCTTGAGGGACGCTCGAGAGAAACAACGCGTGGGGCGTGCGGGGTTGGGTGTATCCTGTTCTGCTGGCCTCAGTTTCTCTCTGGCAATTACAGTGAATGGATAATATAGTGTATTGTATAGGTAAAATACTGTAATAAATCCCAAGATTTGCGACTCTGAGTTGACAAATGGTACTTTTCAAAATATATTTTAAAGTTATTTTATAAATGGCTGTTGGAAAAAAGTTGATCTTTTATCAAAAAAGAATTTGTAATTCACGAGAATTAGACTTTTACCACATATTGGCCAAAGAGATCGACTAGGGGTAAAAGTGGGTTTTATTGCGGTTTTTTTTAAAGGTTATCTTTAAAGGTCTATAGTAGAAAAACAGTTTGTCTAATCGCTGTAATTCTTTTTTAAAATCAAAGTCTGGTCTAAAAACTACTGAAATTAATTTTTATAA
>JAPYYV010021013.1:0-11020 GCA_030522625.1 Copidosoma aretas
TCGTAACACATTTTTGCAATAAAATATTTCGTCTTTGCCACATTGTTTTCCCACATTGATTCCCCACATGGGTTTCCCATGTAGGAAACACATGTGGGGTTTTGAGACAAACACCACATGGTTTCCTACGTGATTTCCCACATGGGTTTCCCATGAGAATCCCTTGTGGTTTTTTTCAAGCGAGAATGTTAAATCATGCGATTTAAGGATTTTTTTCTTAAAAATTCGTTTGGAAAAAGATATTGAAAAAATTCATGTGTATTTAGAGCATGTCAAAGTACAACATTCATTTTTTTCAGCGAGTGAATAAATCTCCTCAAAAACGACTGAACCTCCTTAAAACCCAAACCTAAAAACCAGCTAGCAAGCCTGTACTTATCATCCTCCCGACCGCGATTTTCCCTTTCGTCCGCCGAGACTCGCCCGCTCGCCCACGCAAATATCCCAGTATAGAATCTAGAGCACCCCTTTCCCGTCGCAGTCCCGTGAGCGGCACCAGCAAATAGGATCCTCTCGCTCTCGCGGTCGGAAGGAACACGAGTCTCGATTTTTCCCTCCCGCTCGAACGCGGAACAAACAGCCTTGCTCCTCTTTCCGCAGCCGCGGCACGTGTGTCGCGTACACGGTGTGCACACGTGTCTTGTAGATCGCGAGTTTTCTCGAGGCACGGATGGAGCGCAGTTTGGGTCGATTCATTTCGCGTAGAATAATTATAAAACACCGAATACTTAAACTTGTTTTATTAGTCAGTACTCATCTGTTTCTGGAAGAATAAAAATTTTTAAATCTCTCGCATCGAGGAATTTTCCAGTTAACGACTCAATGAAAACGAACTGTTTTATTTCCAATATGATTTATTAGGTATGCCTGATTCGCGGATCAAGGCCATTAGTCAAAAAAAGCGCCGCGTATAAATAAATACACTTTATCTACTATCAATGAACATTGATTCGGCATTTTTTAGTACGACGTTGATCCGTAAATTACAGTCGCATGCGACGCGAGTCGTCTTCGGAGTAAAACAATTTTATTGAGTCATCGAGTCGTTGACTGAAAAATTCTCCAAATACAACCGATTCAAAATTACAGATTCGCGAGCCTCCCCGCGATAACCCCCCAACGAACGCGGGCAAGGCTCCTCCGCACCGAGGTGAACGACACCCTTATCTCCCCGATATATACTCGGTACACCCGCGCAATATTCGCCGCGCGGCAATCATCAACCTATTAATTCACCCGAACGAGAAGAGCCGCCGATAAGTCTCTCGCTCGGCACCGATAAACCGGCGTGCGATGTGCACTTGTCTCGCAAGAAACGAACGCAGTCCCCCCCTTAGGACAATGACTCTGGCTCTCCCTCCGTTTCGGCGATTTTCGATACCCTTCCCCAGTCGATTGCGAGCGCAGTGCTCGATAGCGCGAGTGTCAAAAACCGCGATAAGCCCGGCAGTTGGGGGGCAATGCACTCGTCCATCATTCGTTCTCAAACAGAGCTCGACGACTAGTCTTCGAGATTTCGATTTCGCACAGTTTGCGCGAGAAACCGCTTTCTGGTTAAAGTAACTATTTCCGATCATTCAGTTATGCCGTTGTTCTCGAAAGAATGATGAATCGCGGAAGTCAATTATCTTTATCGGTCGTACATGATTGTTTGAGACTGATCTAATGAGTATTTTGGGCGGGTAGATTTAAAAAGTGAGATTTTGAGAGATGACAAAAGAAAGTTAATTTGATTTTGTAGGCTGAATAGAGATTGAGGTTATCTGTTCTCACAATATTTATCATTCGATTCATCCGAAAAATCATGAAAGGTAAGTAAATGTGTTTGAGTAAAGTTGGGGGGGTTAGCGCGCAGGGGGGCAAATAAAATTACAAGCATATTTTTTTCCAAGATTAATAATTATTTATTTTAACTACTTTTTGGAACATCACGAGTGTTTAAACTATATTGCAATACGAATTGACGTGCGGTTTTGAGTTGAGAGTTTGGAAAAAGGGACAGTAATACCCTAACGAACGAAACAGCGCCACCGCCCACTAAAAACCAGAGGAACAGCGAGATACTCGGAGAAAAACGCAGCTCCAACGGATGGGAGGGCGGGAGAAGAAAGGAGCAACGTCCGGAGGAGGGCGACGTAAAGATCAGCGTCCGGGAAAAGTAGCGGGGGTGAAAGCAGGGGGGCAAGGGGCGGAGGGGAGAAAGGAGTAACGACGAAACACACTTTCTTTTTTCGGCTCGCGCTATCTGTATATATACTGTAGGCCACTGTACAGGTACGTCGAGCCAGAACGGGAGGATAGAAAAAGGGACCAGAGTTGCTGTGTTGGTAGGCGACGACGCTGATGGGAAAGAGGAGAAGTAAGGGGGTTATGACGGCCGGGGTAGGTATCGAGCGGATCCTTCGTTAGAGAGAAAGAATTTGGGAGAGGAAAGGGAGGGTTGAGGGCAAAAGGAGACGAAGAAATCCCTCGACGAAGAGGAAAGAGTGGACCGACTTGCCCGTTCCTAACGCGAGACTCTTTCGCTTATATCACTGTACTGATGCGCATAATTATAGTTAGGTGCGTCCGGAAGTGTGGGTATGTTACGTGTTGTACGAGGAATGTAAGGGAGGCGAGAGATGTATTCATGTACACGTACCGTACAAAAAGGATGGGTTCTGAGAAGCCTGATTTGTCATTGACGCGATTTCTCTTAGTTTTCGCTGTCTTTCGAGAAACCGAGTATTTGAAGTTTCAGCTCCTACGGTGGTGGCTTTTGTGTTTTCTAGTACGTACGTTTTTTTATGCTGTTTTTTAATCCTCCAATACTGAGAAAATTAGCGTTGTTTATTTTTTGAGGTGATTCGAAAGGCAAGATTCTCATTTTTTAAGAAGCGCTGATCAAACCTTGATTCATTTGTACGATTGACAATGATTTACGAACTCTTTCACCGATTTATTCATACAAAAGATTAAAAGTTAAAAAGAATTGCAAAAAAAAATTATTTGCCCGACAGCTTTAAGTCTCAAAAAGTGATATGGTAGTAAAACGTGTTAATTTTCAGCTTGATTCAGTTAACATGAAATACTTTACAAAACACTCTTTCTAATTTTTTCCGATAAAATTTTAAACAACTTACAAAATTATAATAATCCTACAAAAATATTGTGTATACTGTACAAATAAAGATATACATTGCTAACTTTTTTGACGCTTGCAAAACGTCTGTATCACTCTGTAGGCTTTCAAAGTTCCATCATTTGTATAGTTCCAAAAGTCTCATTGTTCTTACTGCGCATCAGCATAACGTGGGATTATGCATGAATTATGGATCTCGTCATTAAATGAAATGGCAACTAAACGTATACGCGTATAGCTTGAAACTTTGTCCCCAATTTCACCCCTTTATGATAGCTCTATTACTTACAAATATTTAGTGAAATATTATTTTGCTTTGACATGTTTTGTTTGTTATTTTTACGATCGCAAATCCATTATTCACTACGATCGGCCCTATATAACTAGATAAATATCGAAACTTTAACCCAGTATACGTTGTACAATGACGCAATAATGAAAAACAAAAAAACTACAAAATCAAAGCGAGTTACAGAGTCACGAAAGACGCTCTTGACTAGTTAATTTGTTAAGTGTCCCCACGTTAACATTACTAGCATCATTCAGAAAAAAAAAACGTTTTTAATTCAAAAAATGACCAAACCGTTTCACATGATGAAAAAAAAAAAAAAAAAAAAAAAAAGAACTGTTAATCCATAGCCCCTTCTAAACACTATTAAATTTAAAAATATGGAAAGATGATTAAATTAAAAAAAAAAAAACAAGAGAGCAATAACATTAACTATAATGCTGGGGATGTTAACATCATAATATATATACGGTTAGTTAACACGTTACGCACATAGCCATAATTTACACGTGATACGACAGAATCAAGACTCGGACACCCAAACGCCGCTGAATCACGAGTCCGTCTCTCTATCATATACCCCACTTCGTACGGACATCCACAGAAACAAAATTAGCGGTCAAACAATTTGTTCGATCGGAAATTCAACAGTACGACATCCAAGTTTTATTCTGGGACGGATGATTGAAAACACGTACAGTTGAATGCATTGCAATACCTCGATAAGAACAAAAAATTTCCCAACACGAGAACAGTTGAATTTCCCATGCCCGTTGCGCGACAACCACAAAAACCCCGGACTCGTCCCACAATGGTCGAGGCTGGGAAAAAACCCGGTTCACCCAAAAAAACTTCACCCGCGAAAAACCACCAGCTCGGTCCCCCGCGAGTATCGCACGCAGCACCGGTCTCTAACACTCGCGGAGCCACTGACCGACCTCGAGCCACTTGCGAAGACATTGAGAAGGAGCGGACGTTGCGCAACAACTTTTCCCCGAACTCGTTCCCAACGACGCGCGTCGAGCGCTCGAGCATCACACACCGTACGCCTCGTGTCGTTCGTTTCTCCAAAATCACGCCTTCTCCTCCGCCTCGCGTATGATCACGAGACCGCGCAGCCCCGAGTGAAAAAAGAAAAGCGGGCGCGGACGGAGAAGCGGACGGGTCGCGCGCCGGCTAACGATTTTTTCCCTCCTCGGGGAAGAAGGAGCAGGGGGGGGGGGGGGCTCCGTGCGTGCAGCGACGGCTGGCTGGGCGGGTGGATGTATCTGGGACACGTGGGCCGAGATTTACGCGGGTGCGCGGTTTATCGGCGCTGCCGGGGTGATCGATGGGGTCGCTCGCGGGGGGGACGGGTTAATTTTTGGCGTATCGGGGCTGGGAAGTTTTTCGGGGGAGTTGTGCATCAGGCGAGGATCGGTAATCGTACCGTCTGCGATCGGCACCCGGACGATTAACGACTCGATTTTCTTATCTTCTCATTTCTCGAAAAATTTGGACGATTTTTGGTTATCCCGCGGTGAGGTTCTGCCATTTGTGAGTACCGGGGTCGGGCTGGAGTAATAGCCTGCTGGTAATGTAATACCAGCTCGTACGGCCGAGCGCGCGCGCGCGCAGTTTCAGTTTGAAACGATGAGTTCTCATAGTAGTTATGGGACGGGCGTCCTGATTTTCAATCCATTTTTTTTCAGAGATCGATAGGCATTTAATCTATGTTTTTGGTTATTATTTTTTTAGAAAATTTGACAGTCCGTCGCTTGTGAGGAAAAAGAGGCGATTCCGAAAAAGCGCTAACAAAGGCGCAATTTTGGAAGAGCATCTTCGCGATTAAAATAAAGCTGTTTATTTTAGACTGTCAGAAAACTTGTAGCCAGAAAGTTGTTCAGCTTTATTTGAAGAATGCCCATGCAAAGTTTTAAGTCTTGATGCTGTATTGAACGAATATTACGAGAAATTTTGTAATTGTATTTTGATCACAAAGATGCTCTTCCGAAATGACACTTTTTTCGCACAAATCCGAAATGGCACCTTTCTTAGCGCTTTTTCGAAACATCACTTTTTTCCTCCCAAGCGACGAGACAATCTGCCTTATATAAACAAATAAACAAACGAATAACATATTATAAAAGAGTATCATTTTTTCAAACAACTGACGGCACCGAAAACATCTACAATAAAATCATCAAAAAACTATGATATTGAAAAAAAAAAACAACAACTATATATTTTTACTTTAATACAGTACACTGCCTTTTGTTTCCGGTGAATTCTCGACGAAAAAAAGTGTACGACGATTCATTGAAAGCTCTGATCGAACGTACGGGGTATACACAGTCACTTTGTTACGTAAAAATAACGCGCAATAATGGTAAAAGCAACAGCAGCAAAACTCGCTCGGCTCTTCCCAGTATTCCTCCCATCCCGATTTCGCCTTTCAATTCATATTCATATGAACACCCATGGAGAGCACAGCAATTCCAGGAGCACTCTCTTCTCTTGGAAAGAGAAATTCAATTTTCCCCGAAATTTAAAAATCCCCCCCCGCGTCCAACACATCGTGCACGCGATAAATGGAAAAAATAAAATTTTCAACGCATCGGTTGATCGGTGATGACGCAAATTTGCGGCGAAGAGGGGGCAGAAAAATATTTCCATCCAGCCGAAATTACGCTTCCTCTCGCTCGAGCGATCCTCCGCTCCAGCAGTCGTCGGTCGATGCATCATTATACGCCCGCGTATGTACATATGGAACGTCGAGGGGGAAACGTAAGGAAATTGACATGCCCGACGTCGTCATTGTCTCCTCCACAAGCTACGCTGCACCGCACCTATACACACACGCGCGCGCGCGCAAACGGTGTGAAATCGATTTCGGCCGCATATTATATGATGCGAGTGCGAGTGTGTGTGTGTGTACGAAGCATGATAATAGATGTGTATTACCGTGGATGATCAAGCGAGAGAGGAAAGAAGAGAGAGAGAGAGATGTGTACGCGGAATGGCCACATCGCAAAGCTGGCCTACGCCCCGTAGGTATAATAATACGGATGCGTGACCGAATTATCAATAGCGAGGATCAAATGCACATTTGACGCGTGTGTGCATAGGTGTATATAGTGCTGCGCTTGTGTATACTCAAAGCCGGTGCGAGTGGTCGCATCGTGGAGATCAGAGGCGGACAGACGCAACGGACAATAAGTGTCGTGCGGTGCGGGGTATATTACGGGGCTGATTGTGCACATGTGCCTGCGTGTGTTTCAACATCTTGGCGCGAGAGTTTCCGGTGTTTCTTTCGGCCATCGACAACCACGATCGCTAACAGAACACACAGTGTGCTCGTACTCTGTATTGAATCGTGTGTGGTGTAAAGAAAGTGCAGTAATAGCGATTTTTGGGGAAATCCCTGGCAGTTCTATTCTAGGATATGACGTGTGACGTACTTTTTTGGGGGGCTATTTTTAGGGAGTTTCACGCGGAGTTTTATCGGGTACAAAGATGTTCGAACGTGAACAATTTTTTAAAAACTTTTTAGGATCGATTGAACGAATCATTCGTAACAAAAAAAAGAAACGTGGTTGAAATTTTAACAAAAATTTCTTGTATACATGATAATAATCATGATGATAACATTTGATGAAAAACCCAAAAACGGTACGTCACACCCGACTTTTTTTTCGTAAAAACTCTTGTTTTTGAATTCAAGAAGCACGTAGAAGACAGAAAAAATGCATCAAAAACTTTTGCAACGTTCGAGGATTGGTAACAGGAAATTTTCCATTAAATCGCCAACATGCGAACGTAAATTACATATTTGAGAGTAAACGAGTTCTAATTCCTAGATAGTGTTAGAATTTACATGCGGATAGAACGGGAGGAATTTTAGTGAGTAAATGTCTTCTGGAAGATGGGCAAGATATGAAAAATGATTGAAATAACAAAGATTGTTACACGCATACGTACACAGCTTAATCTTTTTTTACACAGTGTAAACTAAGTTTCTCTAGATAGCCCTTTTTAAAATCGAGTCAAAAAAATATTTGCATTGAACGTAGGATGGAAAAAACTTGCAAAGCATTAAAAAATTGCATTTTCAGCAGCTTATACTGCTAATATGAGCCTTCAGCATCCTTTTTAGCGTTTATGACGATAAGAAAAAAATTTTGTAAGTGTAAAAGGCGTTTTAATTGAGAATCCTCGTTTTGACACTTTTGAATTGCACGAGAAAAATGTTTTAGTTGGGCCAAATGGTCCAGTCTTTGACATTTGGATTTCATCATTTTATATAGTAGAGCGAAAAAGCATATCGACCAATTTTTATCAACAAGAAATTCGAACGCGCCTAGTTCTAGTGTCATCGTGCAAATAGAGAGTTTTGCTTACTCAAATAAGCGGTCATTATCGTAATGCCCCTAATCTCGAAGGTAGATGCAATTATCAATAAGGTGACTGTAGTGTACGACAGATTTTGGTATGCATATGTACCAAACTATATTTCGTTGAAAAATTACTATTGAGGGCTTCAGAATTGCCAAAAAAGCACCATTACGCAATGCTTTTTTTAAGTTCTTTAAAAATCCCATGTACATTAAGATGTGTTTTCTAAAAATGACAGTAGAGCCGGTTCAAAGGTTACGGCTAGTTTGGACCTCACATAACACAGAGAAAATAATAGAAATATTCTATACACTAAATTTTAATGATACTACATCACACACCAAAATATACCGTTTTTCGTGAAATGATTCATGTATATATTATATTGTGAAATTATTGTGGTACATGCAAGTATTACTTATTATTACTTATTATATTATATAATAACATTGTATACGTATACGTTATTAAAAACTACTCTACTTAAGTTTCAAGTGTAAAAAAGTCTACTCACAAAACATAATCTCATTATTTCTTACTCCGTTGTTGATCGCTTGCTGCTCAATACAATACGTGTTCGCTCGATGGATGACTAAATCACACTGTGAGCTTAGTCAGCTGAGTGAGTCAGTGGTCAGTGACCTAGCTGAGCTGCGCACTTTGCACGGCGCAATGAGCTGCGCAGATCACCTGATGTTTTGTTAACAGTGTGGCCTAGTCATTCGTCGAGTGAATACGTATTATACTGAGCACTAAGCGATCAACGACAGACTAAGAAATAAGGAGATTAAGTTTCGTGAGTAGATTTGTCTTACACTTAAAACTTAAGTAGAGTAATTTTTTAAAATGTATACGTGTTTAATGTAATGAAATAATATATAATAATAAATAATATATTATGTCTTCATATTCAATTATTTTATCATGATATACGCATAAATATACGTGAATTCTTGGTTGATATAATTCACTGTTACTTTTACACGAAGAGAAATAATATTTGTCGGTGATATCGTGCACTTTGATCGATATAAAAAATGCAGAGAAAGAATTTTTGTTAGAATAATTTGAATTAAAAAGGTATATACACGGGCAAAACCTGCGCTAACCCTGATGTCGACATTTTTAATACTACGTACAAAATATATCAATACCAAGCAGCCGAAAATTATATGTATTGTTACAGAGAAAATCCTACCAGCCAGGAGTGGTGTTTTTTTTTTTCATGTATTTTTGGCTGCTAAGCATGTGACTAGTGCTATCCATTTGAAAATTTAAAAATTTAGTCGATACTCGTAAAATCAGTTTTATCGATATCCAATTATTACATACTGTTCCTATCATGAAATTATATATTACGTTCTCAAACTACATGAAATTCTGCTATTACTATACTTCATGCATTCACAAAGCTTTTTTCCCTCTTACTCCTACGATCCATTCTAAAGTAACGAATAATTTATGCTCCGTAACATAAAGATCTTGCTATTTTGTTAATTCTGATATTTTACAAGTCTTTCGAGTCGACATGTTTTTCTTGTCACAGCAACTGGCGGCACTTCTATAGCCCGCATTTACGCAACACGTTGGTAACGCACTATACCCAACAACGAATCATCACTACTCATCGCGAACTTGCTTCACGCACAAATGGCCGTTAAATTCGAAAATCGATGGCAAATCACCGCAACAACGCGCGGGACAATCAAATCGACCTCCAGAGATACAATGTAATCCAGCCGCCCGATGTACGCGATCGTTCGATCGACTGACGCGGTTTTCAAGCACGCGCGGCAGCAGGACTCGTTGCACGGAAAATCGGTGCTGCAACGCGCGGCTCGTTATCATCGTCATCATCATCGCATCCAGTGTCTCCACGCGTATCAGACGCGGAGATTCTCCTCGCGCTCGACTGCGGAGACTCGGGGGCAAACTTGTTTCCAAACGCGGGGGGAGAGGAGCCGGGCAACTACAAGTACTGGAGCGATCCCCCCCTGGCCCGCGCGGCGACGGCGTACCCGCAGAGCCGAGCTAGAAATTCGAAATTAGTGTCGTGCGTTCGGTATAACTACTGCCGTGGCTGTTGCCCGAGCGTGTATGTGTGTATGGGTAGTGTTCGATGGGAGTTTGGTTTCTCTCGTCGCTCGTTTGCCCGGCGAGCGGGAGTCTGATCTGCTCGAAGAGATCCGGAGTCGCGTGGAGTATTAATTATTATAATTAACCCGCGCGATAATTATCCGGTATTTCGTTGGAGGGGGGGGTTATTGGGAGAGTTTTTGAGGGCGAAGCGTGCAGTCGAGCTTGGATGTGGAGAAAGTAAACTTGTGTTCATTGGTGCCAGTTTGAGAAAATTATTGCGATCCAAGGGCTCTCTCGTCCGGTAGATCTGTCGTGAATCGGTAATTTATCGTTATTTTCTATTGTTTAAAATCTATTCGATCCGTTGTAGATGAAGTTAGCTTTGTCAAAGTTCGGAATACGTCGTTTAGAAAATTTAATGGGGGGCATAGTGCTTTGCACTGGTCCCCATGCGAGGAGGTTAGTTTTAGTCGGTAGGCACCCGGGTGAATCTGACACTCTCTCCGGACCGGAGAAGTCTTTAGAAGATTTCCCTTCCTCGCCCCTTCAAAAAAAAAAAAAAAAAAAAAAAAAAAAAAATTTAATTTTTCGACTGTTAAAAATGACTTTTCGCCCTCGAAAGTATTTATTCTTGATTTTTGTATTTCTTGATTGTATTTGACGGGGCTACAAAAAGATATATTGGACGTAATTTGATAATAAGATAACGAGAAACATGGTTTTCATTCAAAAATCTTTGAAAATTTTCACCAGGTGCATAAAGTTTTTCAAAACGTACCTTACTTTTAAAATATTTTTTTAACATTTTTTTTTTCCTCAATAATTAAAATAAAAACCAACCACTCCAATTTTATAAAATCACGTTGTTTTCAACTATACATAAAAATGTACATCCAAATATCAAATCTGTGCGAACCCAAATCTATCAGCCGCAGCATTTTTCCCCTGAAAAAGCATCCACGAACAAATCAAAATTCCGAGTCCAGAAAATCCATCAAAAAAATCCCGCTGCTCCGAATAAAAATCACCGCCGTTATGTATTAGGGGTAAAGTGCCCAGTATTTGACCGAAAGCTTATAATTAAGTCATTTCAGAGATAATTAGCATTACTTTTGGCGAATCACACTCCTAATATCACCAACATTTAATAAAAATTT
>JAPYYV010021024.1:6875-16875 GCA_030522625.1 Copidosoma aretas
ACGACAGAGAAGCCGATTAAGAATTTTGTTCAGCCAAGCATCAGCAGCAGTACTTACTGGTGTGTAGCGTACGTGTAATAGACACAATAATAATAATAACCGAACCGCGGTCGCGATCTCGCCGGCCCATCGCGAAAACCGCGACTTTCTATGCAAATTCACTCTCCGACACGTGTGTGTGCATCATACCAATGTGTATGTATGTACTCCTTGCGTCATCGCATGCACGTGCAGTAAAAGATGTACACACACCACACTTATACTTACCTCCATACGTATCTGAGTATTGTACGCGACGAGCGAAAAAGCGCCGGCCGGCGAGTGACCTAACGTAGTAACGTACGTCGTATACATTAGATAGCTCGCCGTCGGGCCATCGCCGCGCGTATGATTAGGGTATACATCTTTCTTTCTTTCCTTCCCCGTCCCTCCGCTCTCTATATAAGTACTTGTTGCAGGAATATACCCGTAAGAAGATTCGACGCGTGACTCCGCGATACATGTGTCCCTTCTTTCCTTTGCGGCTATTGTGAATTGCGCGCGCGAGTGGCCATCGGCTGTACAAAAGGAGTTTGCGAAACTCTGATGTTTGCTGTATTTGCTTGCAAAGTTGCAACTGATACGATATTGCGATCATGTGCAGGAATTTCTTTTTTTGACTTTCCGATGATCTTCTCGGATGGGCATGAATGGAAAGTTGAATTTATCGTATGGCAAAGGAAGTGTCGTCAATCAATGAAGAGCGATGGATCAGTTGTCAAGTTTGAGTCGTCGCGTAAGCACGATATAAAGCACGAAGTACGATTCAACTGTGAAATTGATGGAAATTGTATACATACGAATGGTGTGTATCTTTACCGCGAGAAGCTCGAATCATATTTATTTGGGTTTGTGTTTTTTTCGTTCAAAGGTACTGTATTCATTCGAGTTTAAAAGCAGACACAATTCTACCAAAAAGTTATGAAACTTTATAAGGCAGACTATCTCGTATATTTATACACTACGCCTATTCTTTTAATTACCGGCTCGATGCTCGTTTCCTTTCCTTATCAATGTCACAACCAAGAGCAATCATACAACATGGTATACTATATCCATATGTACAACTTCAACTAGAGCAGTGGGGCGTAATCAAATGGAATCCAAACTCGCAAACCTTGAAATCAAAATTACACTACCTATATGTATATTTGTACACGACGCGGGTGACATTTAATTTTCGGTTGGATGCGCGCTCGTATATATATATATACACCTTCGCACACGCGGTACCTCTTTTTTATATTATGATGAACTTCATTATATTATGATGTAAGACGACGTAAAACAAGGCTCCATGTTAATCTATGATTTTTGTTTTTCTTGTAGCACCCCTTACGTTCACACGTGCTCAGCATGTACATTTGTTTAGTGCAGTTTAGAATGGAGGAACAAAAATCAGCTGCATAATAACGTTTGATTTTCAGCAACTCGAAGAGCTAGAGATCTACTTCTACGCCCTGAGTGGGCTGTGCTGCCTGTGTTTCCTCCTGATATTACTGATATTCATCCTCATCAGCGTACTCTACGGAAAAGTCCGTCGCCTCAAAGCGGACGCGTAAGTACGGCCATTCATTGTTGTAATACGTATATATACATATATATATATAATTCGGAACAATCAACAAGCCCGTACCTGTTTAGTCAGCTTTTTTTTTTTTTTTTTTTTTTTTTTTTTTTATCCAAACTCTTTATGGTATTATTGTTGTCTACGACGACGACGACGACGACGGATAATCGGTAGCTATAATGATTCCTCGAAAGCCACTCTCTCAAAGTGATTGTCAGTGAAACTTCAGACTTTGTTCACCGTTAAATCTTGAATGTTTTTCATTGATCAGTTATTTATTTATAAAAATTCAAGATCTAACGTTGGTACAGTAAGCGTGTAAACAACGTCCAAAGTTTTACTGATTCAGCAGTTACCTAATTTTTACTGATTCAGTTTTAGAGAGTACAGGCTCTCTTTGCCCCTCGCGCACCGACTCGCAATAATTAATCGCTTATCGCGAGCTCGCTTTTTTTTTTCTTTTTATCGGAATCGATAAGATATCGCCCGCAGCTATGCGGGTGTTGTACCTATGTAACTGTGTGTGTATGTTGATGGCCTGGGTTCGGGCAGCGACACGGCGTTCTAGAATATACCTAATGTCTCGATGGAGATCATGACTCGAGGATTTTTTTAAACTTTTTGAAAATAAAAAAAACGCGACTATATTCCATTGCCGAGAATAAGGAGGACCTTTAAAAAAAAAAAAACTGCGTTCACTTGACAACTTGTTACATTTTTTCCAGTCCTAATCAGCTGGGGAGGCAGACGAAAATGATGGACGAGTTCTGCTACACGAACCCCACGATAGTCCCCGGCGAGGAGCTCTCCCGCCGTGGCTTTTCGATGTACGTAGGCTCGGAGACTCCCAACAACAATTACAATCACTCCTGGCGAGCCAAGGACCATTCGAGCGGGAGCTCCGAAGGTCGACACAAGTTTTAGGATTTAGGTAATTGCGCTCGTCGCCCGCGAGCCGCGCATTTTTCCCGAACGTGAGAATATAAGTGCGCGCACGAAGAGTAAATGCGCGTGATCAAGTTCAATTTAGTCTTATTTATTTTTTACACGCGCGATTCTTGTTCTGTTGAAATACCTCTGTTGTACGCGTATTGTGAAGTGCGTTTTACGCGGTGACCGCGAAGAATACCGTCGCCCGATTGTGTGAGAGTGTGCATGTTTGACGAGTTTTCCTATGAAAATGACGTGTGAGCCGGATAAACCCTTTTTTGATTGTACAGTCAACATTTTAATGATACTGTCGTGATACGCTAGCAATGGCTGTTGAATTTCCATTGAATATTATTTAACATATATATTGTACGCATGATGCTTTTAATGGAAAAAATAACGAACGATCTTATTTGATTGCAATGGTTGTCTGTTTGAAAAAAAAAAAATGATTACCAGTCGAGAACTTTTCTTTTTTCTTCTTTACTTTATCATGAATAGATAAATTTGTAGTTGGAGGTCGAGAATGCCATAATACACAGTAATTTTATCCAGAGTAATAGTAGTTTTCGTCACAAATGTGCATCACTCCAGGGCGTTCCCTGATGGGCCCGAGGGCGCTTGCGAAGCACATGAGTGGCGAACGCTGTTTTTCCCACCGAGGGTGTACCAGGGTTGCAAAAGTGCCCGAGGTAGGAAAATTGTATTTTCTTATTTATTAAGCATTGGTAACATATCAGCTATCTCATGTGTTAATCGCTGCAAATTATATATATTATACAATGATAGAAAAAAGATTCAGGAATTCCTACCTTGTCGACTGCTTGTACAATGAATCGAAGGCGATGGTTTTAATAATGCATGCTACGCGTCGCTTCTAGTCATTCAAGTCACTAATAATACGCTCTTTTTTGTTGTCCTTTTGAGTTAATTCACGAATATTAAACACAAAAAGATTCATGCAACACGAAAGGAGAGCGTTTATCATAGATAAATAAGGTTTTTTCCCAAATTTCCCATTTTCCATGCTTGTATATTATTGTCAATATTGTCTAACTGCTCGTGAATAAAAAATAAGAAGGTAAACAATTTCTCGTAAATTCGCGAGCGTGCTCGTGTGTGTGTGTGTGTGTGTGTGTGTGTGTGTGTGTGTGTGTGTGTGTGTGTGTGATTTTGCACCAATTACGGCCTATCTCGTGCGAGCGCCTTTTGCTCGCCTCCACCCCTGCGAGCCTCTCAGCTTTCGCCCTTCTTCTTCCTCTTTATAAGTGGTCTCGCGCTCTTTACGAGATCAGCATCATTCAACCCTCTGCTACGTGGAATATATATATATATATATATATATATATATATATATATATATATATATACTTACAAGTTATTACAGCGATGGTATATATAACTAACTCTGAATGTGATGAATCCGCGGTCGACCTTGAAAACGTACGACGTTTTTGTTCCCCTCGATGAATGAATGCATTTTATTGGATATACTTTATGTTTACCGTAAAAGCTTGCAATACAATGTATATATCATACATAAATAATGTCCTCGACCCTGCTTTCATGAGTTTTGTTCATTATTTCGTTTAAAAATGTTTTTCAAAGTTATTGTACCTATTCTGCAATGATCAATTTGAGTTTTAAACTTGCTGCATCATTATGGCAAGTCCATTTTTTCACCTCATAATCTCAGTTCCGATGATTTGAGTAACATGTGCACCAAAAGTAAGAATACACTTGAAGCTTCGTTAAAAACATTTTTCTCGACATAATATATACATATATGCCCAAATAAATATATTTCTCCGGACGCAATATTTATATTATCATGATTTTAAGAGGGCAAAAAACAAACAAACATTACAATATTAGTTTTCCTATTATATACCACGAGCATTTTTTTCAAAGTTACGAAATGAAGAAATTTTCAGTTTTTATCTGATTTTGACTACAATCATTGTTTTACTCGTTGAACGGTTCATTGGATGAGTGTCTAAAAAGTTGAACGGAATCGTTTGCACAAACTGACGATACACTTAATAAAATAGATCTCTCTACTATGGTAATCAAACAAATAAAACAATCTTAAAAATTAGAAGCGTACAGTCACCAATTAGATAAAAAAATAATTTCTCGCGATTGAACGGTGGTGGGGCTGGGTATATAGGGTAGGGGCGCGGTTGTGGGCGGCGTTACGTGCCGTCGCCAGGGTTACCCCGCGGCTGGACCGCCACCCCCCCCCCCCCCTCTATCCCTATACTCCCCCAGAGGGAAGCGCGAGAGCGTCTGTTGTATGTATTATATACGTGTATAGGCGTGTCGCAGGCTCACACGTATAGGTACTCCGACCCTCTCTTGCTCACTTTTCTCCCTTGGTCCTTACACTCTTTTTTCCGCTTTTAAGCTGTTTCGCTCGCGCCACCAGCTACATTTACTTACTTGTATATACTTACCAGAAGCCCCTTTTCGCCCCGTCCCTTCCTCGGACGGATGCGGCCCCGGGGGGCGGATTATTTTCGTGTCTGCGCGTGTAATTTCAAAGACTTTTCTTTCTTCGTCGGGTAATTAAACTGCAACAACATCGGTTGATCGTAACGTCCGGTGACAAGTTGTACTAGCTCTTCTGGTATAGTTTCGCATCATCTCGTGCGCCAAGTTTTTTTTCCTTTCCTCCATTTCGATGGCACGCGGATCGAGAAGGGGGAAGAAAAAAATCAAAGTACCAACCGGGACAATATTTTCAATCGATCGGACAAGTCGAACGCACCACGCACACACTGCACCGCGCGGCGCACGCGCTGTGGAAAAATAAAACCAGAAAACTTTACAAGTATCCATACGTACCTATATACACACGTGTATAGTGTTAAATCGACCCTCGAGCGCGTTCCCTCCACCCCCCGCTGCAGTAATCATATTTCGCATTGGGTGTAAGTGTATACATATATACCTACCCGGGGATCTCGGTCGTGGACGGTGCAAGTGTTTTCGTAGCGCACGCCGATCGTCGAGTGTTTAGTTTAATTCGGGGCTCTCCTACCCACATATCCGAAATCTCCGACGACGATGATGCCCCTAATCGCCGGGGGATTATTGGCTTGTGCAATACTGCATATAGTTTGATGCCGCGCGCGGACAAATCGGAGGCATATGTCGTCGTCGATTGCTTTTCTTTCGTATACTTAAGTACACACACGCAGCTTCTCTCTTTTACGTCTGTGTATTTGTACACTATATTGCGTACGTAACAGTATTACACGCGCGCGGCGAGAGTATAATATATACTGATGGCGCGTAATGAAATGGTCCGATGCGATAGGTTGGTATATGATAATACGCAGTGCAGGGGTGCTGAAATCCGATAGATTATTGCGGTGATGAATAGGTACAAGCATGTATATTTCGTTGCTCACTTTCTGTATTATTTGATGCGTGATTGCGCGTGTGTCCCAATAGTTTTATTCGATATCTCAACAACGCTGCGACATCACGTTGGTAATTTTGTTTCGCGCGTTTCGCTTTTTTGTTTCAATCGTTCACAATTACACGACGAATACGTCTGCATTCTATTTTTTTTTTTCCTTACGCTGCATTGTCAAATTTGGAGAAAAACAAAAAAATTATAGTAGCAAACTATTTTTTGGTTTATTTTGACAACCCGAATCGAATGATGGATGAATTTGCACAACGGTTGTGTGAGAAAAAAAAAAAAACAAAAAAACAAGTGCCCTTATATGTGCCTCTTTCCTCTTCCGGCAGTATATAGGGAGCTGTCTCGTCTCTCGGTCCACTCAGTACTACCACCTACTTTTTAAATAAACTCGGTGTTTCTTGTAATATACAAGTGGAGTTCTCCTTTCATTTCATCCTTTCTCTGGTGGATAAAATAGTTAAGGTTATCGCGTGTAGAATTTATCCGCTAGTGGTACATGTTACATATACGCATGATGTACAACTGACTATCGATAACACGCCAAGTGATGGTTGAAAATTTGAAGGAAAACACAAAAAAATAGCTGTAGCATACAGTTGAAATAAGCACCATCGACAACAAAAGGGTCACCGATAGCGCGCGTGACACTAATACCCTTTTAATTGGGCAAACTTGACTTTGCTTGTATACACTTACCCAATGTAAAGATTGACGAGTGAAAGGAAGAGGAGAAGAAAGAGAGAACGAGCCGCCAAAGGCACTGCACGCGACACACGTGCATTTACACACATTCGCGCACGAGCGTTCGGATAATGGGGCACAAAACGTATAATATAATGGTTCCCGACTCCCGAGTCTCTCCCAACGGGACGGTCTCTCTTTTCTCACATTACACGCCCCGCAACAATGATCCTTACACTCCGTGTACACAGTTGTACGGACGGACATAATAGAGCTGTCGTCGTCGTCGTCGTCGTCGTCGTCGTCGTCGTCGTCGCCGTTGTACAATAGAGAGAAGGGCAGGGATTGACTGCACATTACAGGCCGCAGAGACACTGTACGAGTCGAATGAAGCACAATTTGAAAAAAAATATGTGTTGCTAGATACAAATAAATTTATTCATAACACGGTAAACGTTTTGCAAAGGTTTTTGATTCTTGTGTGTTTTAGTCTTCCTATAGCTGTCCTTTTTGCATGAGCGTAGGTATACTACCGAATTCATGTAAAATGTGTTGCTCAAATCTGTAGTCCAATGTACTTATCCTTTGAATAAACTATACAATATTGTAATAAGTAAGTTTAAAAAATATATTCCGAGTATTGAAGCAAGCTCTTTAAAAGCATCAACACTCTCAGCGTGTGTCATAGAACTGTAAAAGATTCATAAAAAGAACCAATATTATGATAATTTCTCCAGTTTCTACTAAATGACTCGATTTGTTGATTTAAAATAAGAATTATTGGTCCAGATTAATAATTCAATTTTTAATACAAAATAATTCTTCAAGGTAACATTATATTAGTTAATTGTAAAAAAACAATATCTTGTGACAGCCCTGTTACAGGATAGGTATAACAACGACAATCCGTATGAGCGCCTCGAGGAATGAGTAGGTATACAGCGATCCGGACGGCCCTTACGAGCAATCATCCACTCGATGATACAGTTCTGGCCCATAGCGTTTCTAGCTCGCATTGAAGGCCCTCCCGAAGCGCCGCCCGGTGGTGGTTCGAGAGAAGTCGCGTGCTAGATGCACCGCGGGAAGTCCGAATATTTGTTCCGAGCCTTGGGGAGGGATGGATCGCTGATGCGTATGGGAGTGTGTTGGTCGTTGGTGGAGCACGATTTCACGTTAAGTTTGTGCGTAGTGTATCGAGAGGAGAAATACGATTTTAACGAGTGACACGCGACTCGGTGTATTATAGCTGATATAACACTCTCCTCTACCCAATATATGTACGAATACAGACTATGATCGCAGCTTGCGGCTGTGGGTGAAGCTGTTTTTTAAAGGGAGTCCTTTCTCTCTCTGCCGGATAGCTCTGGGGGTGCGGTGTATTATACACGGTTGACTTGGTTTCCACCTATATACTATCTGCACGTGCGCGCGAGGGTGTTTCGTTTCATCGAATGATAGTGACTCCGGACTCGAGGAGAATACATTGTATCCGAGTCCATTGATCGATCGATCGATTTTTTCCCGAAAATCGAGGTGCCGCTTCATTACCGATCTCACCGACATTCGCATCGATTCAGCGCAGAAACAATAAGCATCGATCAACCGTCCGGGATAAAAATGTCAAAGGTTTCAGCAACATACTGCGATATAGGGGGCGCGCGATACCGACATCAACAATTGCACACGTTTGTAATCATACGATGGCCGTACAGAGAAACGTCACACACACATATATATATACGGGTAACACACGTGCAACAAATCAGTGCGGCAAAACACACGAGAGGCAGTCTTGTATATAGCTTTAAATATCGGTACACGTTCTATACCGATCCTCCTCGCCGCCGTGACTGCAGATCGGACAATATGTACTGCAGCCTCCCCCGCGGCACGTGTCCGCTTCGCCCGCCCATTACTCGCTTCTTATTCTCCTTTACCTCCGTCATTTGCAAACTGCAAAAACCCTGCACGTAGGCACGCCGTCAGACGTCGTCGAACGTACGCTTCGCGTCTCGCTCCCGCGGCGCGGGGTGTGTACGCACAAATAATAACAAGAAGAAAAATACGCGCTCGTATATGCTCGGTTGACGGCACCACGCGGCGCATCGCCACTCGTCGGCTCCCCGTTGTATATATATGTTTCCGGGCTCGCCGGCCAACAATTAAAAACACCCCGTAGGTATACCACGCTTTTTTGCGCCCGATCGTTCGCACACGTAACATGTGTGACTGCTGCGTGTGCTTGTTTGTTCTCTCGGTGTTTGGAGTCGTGGGATCCGCGGCTAGGCGCTTCCGTGGGGGGTCGCGTTTTCGACTTGCTGGAGATTTTTTTCTTTTTTTTTCTGCACCGCTGTTAGAGAGGATGTGTATACAAGTTACGTGCGGTATTGTGTCAGTGTCAATAGCATTTGTATACATTGAGCTGCGGTCATCATTGAGGATTTGTATGGCATAAGGGTGAGGGAGGGGGGGGGGGGGGCGTTCGCATCTCGGTATTGTGGAAATTGCGAGGGTTCGGAGTTGCCCGCGTCGAGGGCCGGGAAAATCAGGAAAATAGGGCTCGGTCGACGTTTCTTTGAGCAGGTGGGAGAGTGTAGATGTGTTTGCACGCACAAGCTATATTACGGCGCCCCAACGACCATACAGTAGAACCTGCAGCTTTTGGTGATGATTACTTTCAGCCGGCCCCGAAAGTAAATTCATGCCATCCATATGGCGCTGGAATTTTCATCGATTGGTCATTTGAGAGAGAAAAAAAACAACAATAATCAGAGCAAACGATTTCAGAGGAAAATAATATATGTATTTTCGGTGTACAGGCACCGCACTGCGCAAATATTTTTCATCATTATAGTTTTACAATATTTACAATACTCGCAATCAACGATATTTCTCTATATAAATGCGTCACTTGTACTTTTTACATTGTATATTTAATTTAATAGAAATAGCGGTCGATCTATTATCTATGTATGGTGTACGATTACGTTGTCTTTTATTTTATACTCATGCCGTCGTATATGAATATACTTATGTACAGTCGTGTGTGTGTGTGTGTGTGTGTGTGTGTGTGTGTGTGTGTATTTTTTGTGATTTAAAACAGCAGAATGATTTTTGACATTCGTTTTTACATAGCCGAACATTTTTACGTGATCATTGCATTAATGAAAAATTTATCCAAAACAAAATCATGTCCTTTGCTGAAGCTCTTGTTGTTAACGTTATTTCCAACTTTAATGACACGTGTACGTGTATTATACGTGACTTTAGGGTCAATTGGCAACTTACTATTACATATCATATGTTAATATAAAAGTGATAACTTTGGTCGGTTGGCATAACAC
>JAPYYV010021024.1:19375-22565 GCA_030522625.1 Copidosoma aretas
CCACAGCACTGGAACAGATTTCGGCGGTTGTTTAATTTGTCATCGAATTATTACATATCATGTATAGGGGTGGAAAAGAGTAACGGCAGGACGAATATTATACGAAATCCCGGCTTATATATATATATAATCCTCGGGGTTATACAAGGTATTATGCGAAGCAAAGCGCATACCGAGAATTCTGGTGGGATCCCCCTTGGCTCTGATTGCCGCAATCAATTCAGCTAGCTCTATGTGTATATACATCTGTCGCGAAAGCTCCTCGACGTTCATACACTCGGTGCGCTTGCGCCGAAAGTCGCGACCTCGACACGAAAATCTGCAAGCCCTGCCCCCCCCCCCCCTCCCCGACAACCCGGATCCTGACGCTTCTTCCATTCCCCTCTTTGCTCCGTTATAGGCGCTTCTGGATGTGGATGAGTGCAAGTACGGCCCCTCAAACTGCGACGACGACGACGGTAGCTGCTAATAAAAATAGTTTTCCAGGCCACGTTAAAACGCCGCCGCGACCAGGAGAGGGGATAAGTCCGCTATTTTTTTTTTTTTTTCTTTCTTGTCCCTCGTCTCTGCGGGGCGCGAAAGCTCAGGGGGGTAAGGGGGGGGTACGAGCCAGCCTCTCTCTCATCTACATTCGACCGCGTAATCCCGGCACCGACACACGGATGCACTCACTCGCACACCCACGCGCGTTTACGGAGACGAGAGAGATGAAAAATAGTAGGTATATGAGTGTGGGCGTGTGTCGGCGGCCAAAGTAGGTGCACACACACACACACACACACACACACATCGGAGCGCCGTCGGCCCGGCGCAGCGTTATCCCTTTGAGGCTTAAGCTCGACTCTTTCCTCCCTCAGCGATGGCTCGTATAAGTATTATATAGCGGCAAGTCCCGCGCGTATACTTATGTATGGTGAAACTGCGAGTCTGTTCAAACAACGATAGCGCGCGCGGTAACAGCTCCTGCCGCCGTCGTCGTCTCTATATACTCTTATTACAGCAGCGCGGCGGCAGCTTCCACGTCGCTCCTCCCATCCACTTATCCCTATTTTCCCTCGCTCTGTAATGCCCGGGGTGGTGTTATACCTATTATCTACCACCTCTATACATCTATATAATACGACGGGCTTACAACTCTCGCTCTATACCTACTCGGCCTTTTCTCTTCGTCTTCTTCTCTGATGCCTGCGAGTATAGTTGGTGCTGCTGTTCCGTATCCTCGATTATCCTTCTCGTCTTGCATTCGCCATTTACTCCATTTACTCTCGTTTCATCCCTGATTTATTCTCAAACTATAATCGTATCTCTTTTTCGGGACTGATTTTTTTCGCTTCTCGAGATACTTGTGTCTGTATTGATCGTTCGAGCCCGGAAGAGTCGAAATTCCGAATCAACGACAGAGACAATCAACACCACTATACTCTCGGGCAACCTCCGATACACGCAGCCCACGCACGCCCGCGATCAATAATCATGCCCATGTATGACAGACGACGCCTCGTCGCGCCCCCCGTTTTCGCGTATACACGCTTGCACAGAGTATATATCCTTCATTTGACGATTATTCGTGTAATATTATACATACACGATTATCCGCGCACACACGGGGCACTTTAAGTTTTGTCAGGTCCGCGATCGCGGCTCCGAGCCGAAGCCAGTGCAAGACGATACCGTCCACGATTTTACGCGCGCAGAATATTATAATATAAATTTACACCGTACTTTCAAGTGTGTTTTATGCCCGCATGTTACGTTACAGTGCGTCAGCCGTTTCCCGAGAACTTGTCGATTGTTATTGCTCGCCATTGCAGCCGCGATGAGTATATAATATACGCGTATCACTGGAATTATACACGCAAAATTCGAAACTTCTTGCACTTGGGTAATGTATAATAATTTCTCGGCTCCAGCCGCGGCGTTTCTGGAATTATTTTCATCATCGGGAGTATCGACTTGCACCAGCAGCGTCTTTTTTATACCTACATCGGTGTGTTAATACGGACTAAAGGGAGAGTGGACAATTGATGTACATGGTATACATACATGAAAAAGGCTTTCGCTCCTCCGCTCCCGAGAACCATGAGTCGAAACGAGAAACGCGACGTTTTCAAGAACGAGGAGTACTCGGGCGAGTCGAGTCAACCGCTGCGGCCGCAGCAAGAGAATCGCGAGCGCAAAGTTGCGCTGTTTCATTCTCACAAAACCCGAGCTAAATACAAAGTAGGCGGCGACAGCAGCGGCAGTCGTGTAAGCCGAGCTCGGGGTCTTTTCATTCTCAAACACGCGGCTTTCCAAACATACAACAGTGCGCAGGGGCGATTCGTCACGTAAGGCTAATTTTTTTGTCCCACCTCGCCTGATTAGGCGGGGAAAAAAAAAGATGAAGCGTACTCGGGAGCGCGAGGGTGTATGTAGTATACAAGTACGAAGGGAGCTTTATTTTTCGCTTGCACATTTGCGCACGCTGCAAGGAGTTTTATACGTATACCTGTGCTGCACTCAAAGGTATATGTATGCAGAGGAGGAGGAGGAGATCAAAGAGAACAACGAGGGGAGCTTTTCCTTCCCTTGCAGTCGGGAGCACCGAAAAGCAGTGTCAGCTGCATCGTGCAAAACCGTGAGCTTTTCGATCGATCGGGGGTTTTTTTTTTTTTTTTTTCCTTTTCCTCGTTAGATCCGCCATGCCCCTTTGTACAACGGGGGTGTGTGGGTGGGTGTGTGCATTCTGTGTGTGTGTGTGTGTGTGTGCATTCATGCAGTAGACGCCGAAGACTTTGGCCGGATGGTTCGTCGGGCTAATTACAAGTGACGACGGCGGCGATAACGATCATCGGGAGACGGAGAAAAACAGAGAAAAAAAGATTTTCCCGTACACGGTGCTTTCAAGGGGTTTGGTGAGCTTTCGTTGTTTCGGGGAGGGCGGAGGTATTTTTCAAAAGAAAATCGCGCGACTCTCGTATGGATTACCGATTACCGTGCATCCATATACCCCCGATACCCCCGAGCGTTTTCAGGCGAAGCTCGGATCACTCGGAGGCTGAGTATTTTATTGTATTCGTTTGTTGAAAAAAAAAAAAAAAAAAAAAAAAAAGCGAAGCAAAGAACAGACGAGGAGGAGGAGGAGGGAGGGCGCGAAAAGAAGCTTATTAAGAGCCGTACACGTATATACATATTATACACGGCACTTTGG
>JAPYYV010021026.1:0-14684 GCA_030522625.1 Copidosoma aretas
GGGGGGGGGGGGGGGGGGGGGGGGGGGGGGGGGAGTCCGTGGCGGGGAAAAAATAAGGCAGGGCTGCTCTACGGTGCCGATGAAAAAAGTCGCGATGAGACGAATTTGGGGCTCGGCCTTTTTTTGGGCTCTGGACAGTAACTGTCCCTTCGAAGGATTCGCTTGTCGGTGAGGGATGGGGATGAGAGAAGGTGTCGCGGAGAGGGGCCGCATTGGTGTCTGTCGACGTTGGTTTTGTTGATCGGGAGGTGATGGTCGATCGATCGAATAGTCCACGCAAATTTATTGATTCGACAGTAGATTTATTAAAGTAGTTCACTTTTGTAGTATCGTTGATTACGCGTGCTAAGGTTTTAGGGAACGAGGGTTTGGTTCCTGTTTCAATTATACCCGAGGAGTATGATAAAGGGTATTATAATGCGAAGGGTAAAAAAGAACTTTGTTTTATTGAAAATAGATACGATTTCATTTGAAGTGCGTAAAACGGTTCTATTGAAATTTTGAATTTAAAAAACTATGTCTTCGACTGATACAAATTTTATTTTACGAGGAATCAAGATAGTACGGAAGTTTACCAGTTTAAAGATAATTTCATGGAAAAAAGTACTAAATTAATTTTGTTCTTTGCTTGAGATGATACTTTTTCAAACTCAAAATCGACATGGTATCTTTTGTTACAGATACTACACCCATTTGGGTATTTTTTTTTATATCATCAGAAAACTGGAACCAATATCACTTGTTCTCGTTCTTGGACTCTGTAATATTATCATTTTTCTTAAATTGCTCATTGAAAATTAATTGCTTTCGTTACTCTTTTACTTTTTCAGCGGCTAAACATTTCATAATTTGAAACGCACAACAATATTTTCACGTCAGAAAACACACTGTTCGAATCGTTTATAACGCCTTTGATTCTAGATAAGCGCGTCAGAAGCAGCTCGAAAAGAGTCAAAATCCGAACAACGAATCGGAATGACACATTCGAGATGTATGATAGGCTCCATATACTCGAAGGATAATCCGGAGGGGGACCGGGATGAAAAGAGATAAGCGGACAGAGTTGAAGGGAAACAAAAAAAAAGAGAAAAAACCTTTACGAGTGTATACGTGCTAAAGAAGAGGGACGTAAAGAAAACAGGGTGGGCGAAACGAAAAAAAGAATGAAGAAGAACGAGGATGAAAATAAAGGCTGCAGATGATAAAAAACGAAGGGCCGAGAGAGAGAGAGAGAGAGAAAGGGACGTTGGGTCCACCGCCGCTGCCCGAGGCGACGACGGTATATGCATTGTTTCGCTGCCATACAGTGCCCTCGGGCCCTCCGCTTCTCCTCCGTCCTTGCGTTTCTTCCCTCCTGTTCGTATCTCTCCGACACCCTCATCCCACCCAGTCCCGAAGCTATCCGCAAGGATATGCGCGTGTACTCCGTCGACTTTCTATACACGCGTATACATGTATACTTACGTTCTTTTCGGCGATTTCCCTGCAGCTATAATATATTATGCATCATAGGGCAAATAGATCGAGACGAACATAATTTAGGATATGGTAAAATAAAATGTGTCAGGCAGAAACAGGCCTGGGAGCTGAGAAAAAGAAATAGCGCTCGATGCACATAAATATTTGTAAAGCATGTAATTCATCGACTAGATTAAAGCATTAACAAACAAAAAGTTCATAAAGTGCGTTTCGCAAACGTCGTTTGAACGTTAAAGCCTATATGACTTACGAATCTCTTTTTACTGAGAAAATTATATCACTTATTACTGAAATATGTAATATGAGCAATAAATTAAAGTCACGTGAAAAAATACTCTGATTTGCTGTGCAACTCAAACAGAGTCATAAATGAAAACCAAACAACGATATTAAAAATCCTAATCGGACATTCAACTTATGCTGTAGTAGCCTCTGATTTTATGGCGAATCGGTGCATTAATCAACCATAATCGAGAAATCAGGGAGTTGAACAGTAGTTTTTATAGTGGAAGGACGAATGATTTTGGATTTGACATCAAGCAGATACTCAGATGAACCAATCGATTTGGAAAGATGTATAATTGTTGTACTTTCACAAAATGGCTACTATCGATTAAATGTATCAATGTTTATTTTTAATTCACTTCCATTTCAGTTTAAAAGCGTCCAGATTACGTTTTATCTCTTTGCTGCGTAAAAAAGTTTAGGAACATTTATTATCTCGTCATAAAGACTATAGTAAAATCCCCTGGCCGATCGACTTTGGTTGATTGGGCGTGATAATCCATCGTTTGCCGAGTATATCATTAGAGGGTCCGCCGGTATGAGTTAAATCCCCGATGAGGATCTTAATATTATTGTTGATTTTTCATTTATGACTTCTTTAGAGTTGAACTGTATAATTATTCGAGTTCTTCTTCTGATTATTTACTTCTACCGTTTCGATGATAAATAATGTGCTGGTCTCAATAATCACACGGTAGTCATCATAGTAACATACTTTAATGATACATAAAAGTTATTGGTAAATTGATACGAATGAGCTTATTCCTGAGCTCATTTAATTTTGCTCATTGTTCCAAGTTCTAACCCTTATCTACTTTCATAAAAAAAAAAACAAGTGACTAACATTTATGGTTTTACGAACATAGGTATTTATTATAAGCTGGTACACGGACCAACGTTATTCTCGCATACAAGCGTTTTTTTTTTTTGTCCTGAATTTTTCTCCATGCCTTAAGCCTACAAACAGCTCTTTCTCTAACCGATGAAAGCAGCGCGGTGCCGAATGGATGCTACTGCCCTTTATCGAGGTTCTTCAGTCCCAATAAAACGACGCGCGCGATCCCAAATTTTTCAACGCCGAGCAAAAACCCGCGTGTTCAAAACACTCGAGCCGACGTACGCGGCCTCGATCGATTTTTACCCTCGGCACCGCGTAATCCAAGCACACCACCCGCGCGCGTACTATTCGCTCGAAATAACAACGCGCGCGCTCCGATCGGCCAGCAGATACCAAAATGCCAATAGAAATTACATGCCTGTGCTGTTATCAACGAATGCTGCCGGAGCACCGCTGGGAGCGAAACGAGCGTACGAGGAGGGAAAAATAATAATAATAATAAAAATCAGGGCGGAAAGCGCGAGGGCCGCCGTTGTATAAATAAATGTAATATAAATAAACGCAGCCGACGCAGCAGCAGCAGCAGCAGCAGCGTGGCCTCGCATCGGGAGAGTCCCTCGCCCGAGGGGGTCTGCTGCTGCTGCTGCGCCGCCGAGATCGGTGGGGCCCTCTTTAGATCCACCTTCCCCTCGACTGGTGGGGCCGCGGGCCATCCGAGCCCCCCCCCCCCCCTCCCCCGGGGTCCCCCCCCCCCCCCTTCCCCCCCCCCCCCTCCCCCCGTGCCACCGGCCCGGTTATAATACGAACCCCGAACGCCGTCGCAGCGCCTATCTCTCTTTCGCCGGCGCATGATTTCGCGCGGATGGCCCCGGGGCCACCGGAGAGCGGCTGTATATATACCCCGGCATCTGCCTGCAGCGCCTCGGGCCTGCTGTGTCGAGATAGAGAGAGCCAGATACTACCCCGGTGCCGTGTGCAGAGAGAGAAGGAAGGAGGAACGAGCCCTTTTGGCTTCAGTACTCGTATCAGTCCTACATCCTTTTCTCTCTCTGGACTCTTTTTGCTGCCTTCGTGCCCTTTTTTTTCTCCTTTTTCGATGTTGCGTTTGCAAAATTTTTCTTCCTGCGTCTCTCCCCCTCCCTTTTCTCTTTTCCTCCCGTCCCCTTTCTTCCGTTGTTGTTCCTGCGGTTTTTACCCCCGCCTTGTAAATCGAACAGTCCGAGTTGCCTCGTGTTCAGTCTTGTTTCTTTTGCGGTTGCATTTTTTAAACGTTTGGTACATAATTAAATACAAGTTACTATTATTTGACTCTAGGAGTTGATTGGGGTGAACTGAGAACAAATTTTTATTTTCGGGCAAAATTATTCGTACGAGTCGGAGAAGCTAACTCGTTATGCATGATTGAAATTCAATATAGTTGTAGCAGAAACAAAACAAATGTGGGACTAATTATCGAGAGAGCATATCTGGAATATGTTTATTAAATTATTTGATGTTCCAGTTACATGCCAACGACGACGTGAAATTAAATTAAATTTGATGTAAATTTATTCTACTCAATGTCGAACATACACTATATGTGAAGACGTCAGAGGGTTTTTATTTACTATTAAAACTCATTTATAAATGCTTGTTCATCTGTTTCTCTTTAATCGACGTAATATGAGTTGAAAAACATGTACCTTTGTCCTCTTACGTCATCGAAAGAAGTCATTTTTGAATAGTCACAAATATATTAATTTCTCGTCGATGTATCGTCTTAGCCTGAAATCATATTGGTAAATGTCTTAAAAACTAAATATTTAGCCTTTTGTACAGTGGCGTAAATAACGCCCCCGCAGACCCCGCGTTGCGGGGAGGCGCAACCAATCCAGGGGTGCCGTCAAATGCGTAGAGTAATTAATTGAAATATATTTTTAAAACATAAGAAAAATTACTAAATGATGAAATTTAATATTATTTCAACTGATTTTTTTATCGAGGAACATATATTAGTTTCCTAAATGTTTCTTATGAAAAACGATTAAATAATGTTTACTTACATAAATTTTAAGTAAATGCAAATATAAGTAAGAATAGTATTAGAAAGAAGCAAATAAAATGTAATAAAAGATAAACACACTATAAGACACAGTCTTTAGAGGCAAGAGTATTAGTTTTGATTTTCCGATCGGAAAGCGATAACCGGCGAAACTTTGTGCTATACGGGCAGTGAAAAATCATATTGAAACGCGCATTTTTTTTGAGGCCTTGTTTTGGTGATACTATACATAACTTTTCATCTGTAATGAACAGTTTCTCGAAAATATTTCTAATCTCGATGAAAAAAGACGAAATTGAAGATGCAGTTATAATTCAAAAAAATTTAAACTTCTTTGAGTTTTTATTGTTGCTTGTTTTTCAAAGTAAAGTATAGAGTTGCTTTGGCTTCAAAAACTCTCCAAAGTCCCAATATCACTTTGGAGAAAGCTTGTGATTTGCTTGAAAGTGTGACTTGTAATCTGTCGGCTTTACGCGATGATTTTTCTTCTCTGTTTGCAGAAGCTAGAGAAATCGCTAAAAGCTGGCAGATAGACATTTCTCTTACTCAGAGACGAATAAATATATGCTTTTAGGTGCGTCAGCATCCATTATCTTGTATCTGAACTAATCATTATTTAAATATTTTCAAAATAAACTTTCGTGATTCGTTGTACCAAGTATAGTTTAAAAATCACTATTGTTACAATGGTTAATATTTTAACTCTATAATTTTCTCTAAACTGTATGTAAAATTGTCAAATAAACGACAGTTTTAATACGGGCATAATATGTTCCGGATATTTTTATTTGCTACTTTTCTGTGTCGAAACACTTATTTCGTAGCTATATTTTACTCGGATTATTAATAATATACATGAGTCGAGCATTTTGAACTATCTAAAAATAACTGAATTGAGGCGATTAATATTGTGCATGTGTTTAAATAAAACTATGCTTGCCAATTAATACAGATATCTCAACTTATTTTTCGCTTATTAACGGAAAATAATATGTAGCTATAATGCTTCAGTACTAGTAGTGAATATGATTGAAATGTTTCTTTATTAGATATACAGATGAATCCAAATGTATATTATGATATGGTTTATAAATTTTATATAAATGTATCGTAACAATTTGGCGTGGAAAATTATTGTGAATTGGCTTGATAAGTCGGACTTTATCGACTGCCGTGATTAAAAAAAAATATTATAGTTTTTCTTTTAATGTTTGAAATATAATTTAACGTTTTATCGGATATTTGAAGACTGAACTTGTATTTTTTTCGCGTGTCATCAAAGTTTTGACCTCGAACGTGTTGAGCGCTTAGAGTTTCGAAGTAAAACTTTCACACAACATTCGTATATATACATGGGTGGAAAGAGTTTGCTAAGAGAAGGAAAAAATTATACATCTTTGTAAACTTAAACACGGAAGTAAAAAAGAATAAAGAGTTTCTTTCAAAGGGCACTAATATGATCATACATTGAATTTTTGAAGTTTTATTTAAATTTTGTAATATTTATGTACAATTTTCAATTTTCGAATCCATTCTGTTCTAAGTGTCAGTTAACTAAGATGCAACACATTTCTTCACCGTCACAGTCATCTGCTTCCTTAACTTGAACGGTTTTACCACATTTTTCCATGCAAATACCTCCAAAATGACGGCAACGATGTCTGTTCGCTTTATCAACTGTTGGAGTGAAAAAAATAAAATCAATTCAGTGTGTTCGGTACTTTTAAACAAAACAAAAGATACAATTTTATGGCTACTCACTAAGAGTACAGCAAACTTCGCCTTTGGTAGGACAGCTATGCGAAGATCTCACAGAACCACTGCATTTGCTTGGTTCTATGCAAGCTGCATCATGACACTGCTCACCTCGCCCTTCACTAGATTCCTCGCCTGGAAAAAAGTTAAGTTTTGATGACAATGTTATCGAGTTACACGAAACTGATAAATATTCAATACAGTAATTCATTACGTAATCATGTAAAATTAATTTATGGAAACTTCTAACTATAGTTGTTGACATTCAGTGAATGATTTAACGTGTCCAATGACGAATTTAAAAAGTACGCAAACTTGTTTGGTTTTATATTCATTAATATTTATAGTCATAATATTATTTCTGCAGATATAGTAGTTTTTTTGTACTCTCTAATAAACAGTTAAATTCGTCAATTAACGTACAGAGACAATTTTTATTTTCCAGTATAATTTAAGTATGTAAACCGAAAATTATTTTTAAAAGTACCTCTTGAAAAACAATTTCTTAACTGCAAACAATATAATAGTAAGCTTATTAAATCTGGCATTGGAAAACAGGAAAAAATAAGTTTTTCAGGTCAAAACAAATATGTCACTGTGGTACCGTAACGTGACATATAATTACTTCAATGGTGATATTAATGTAGACTGCGGTGAAGATCTATCGAGGAATTACATAAATTTCTCTTACGAAATGAGGTGATAAGACTTGATAGTTTCAATCATAGCAACTCGAGTGATTATTATCCTATTGGGCTTAAATGTGGTCGACAGCTTCGGGATTAAGGAGGCTCACACCTAATATATAGCTCATATTGTGAATACGTTATTATAAATATTTATTAGAAGTTGTAACAAGTTTCACTTAAACTGACAATAATATAGCTAATGTTAAAAATCGTGCGATATTCATCATAAAATTTTGTTGTTAAATTTTTCAGATACCAAGGATTGAAAAAAAATTCAACAAATTAACTGAATCTCTTCCATTTTACATGTTTAGATTTTTAGGCTTATTCTCTTCTTTAAACAAAATCATTAGGAATCACCGACATAAAATTTGCAAATACTTCAAGAGTTTTTCCAGCAAATTCAACTGTTTATATAGAAATACGAATAATACGTGAACAATTGAATTTTTGCAAAATCTATTGAAGTTTTTGCAAATTGTATGTCCGTGACTCCTAATAAATTTGTTTAAAGAAGAGAATAAGCCCAAAAATGTAAAAATAACATGTAAAATGGAAGAGATTAAGTTAATTTGTTAAATTTTTTGTCAATCCTCGGTATCTAAAAAATTTGACATCAAAATTTTATGATGAAAATCGCACAATTTTTAACATTAGCTATATTATTGTCAGTTTAAGTGAAACTTGTTCTAACTTCTAATGAATATTTATGATAACGTATTCAAAATATGAGCTATATATTAGGTGTGAGCCTCCTTAATATTTAACCTGATAGTTTACATTAATACATAAATATAACAGTTTATTCATCTTTAAAGAAAAAAAAATTATAATTTGATTGCATCCAAATACAAAAATCACAATAATATCAACACTTATATCAGTCGTGCCTTTTCAGCAAAATCGCAGTACGTAGCATAAACTTCACCAGTTGTTCCCTCAAATCTCATTGAAATAATCATACAACTTTTTTACTTACCAAAAGCAAGGCAGACAACGAGAAGAGCAACAAAAATCACAGCGAATCCTCTCATGGTGTGTGTTGTTTTGTCTATTATGACTTCACTCTCTGTTCGTAGTTGCTTGAATACTTGCGACACTTGGCGCGGTTCGTGATTTTATACGAAAAATCTGACGCATCCCACGCGCGCGCGAAACTGACGTCATCTTATCGGGAAGTACACGAATACGGGGGCCGGTAGGGTAGAAAGGAGCGTACGGTATGCCGGTAATAATCTGCTGTGGCGTGATGTGCGCATTTTACTCTTGCCAACAGAAAGCGCCACGGCCCGTGTTTTATCAGGCCTAAGTTCGCGTGATAAAATTGCCCGCATGTTTTTGCAATTAGACGTGCGCGTAATCTCGTATTTTTATGTGCCTAGCTTTCTATGATATAATTCACAGGTGTGTATTGCAGATTTTTGCACCTTGTGTGTGTGTGCATCAATTATACTTATTACGATTATTGTTTAAAGTCTGTTCTGTAAGCAAATGGTTGATTTTATTTGTTTGTGCTTCGTGAAAGGTATGGTGCAATAAAAAGCAAGATCCATTTTAAGTCTTGAATAATAATGTCGTCATTATCGGATTTTGGGATTTACCTTTTTTTCCTGGGAAACAAAGTAGTGCAACAAATGTTGATTCAAAGAAAACATAATTTTCCTTTAGTCATAATTGTGATTGCAAATAATCATTCTGATTTCACGTTGATTCAATATTTTTTTAAGCTTATACAGACGTGCTTTCAACCAAAGCCTAATGAAGTCGGATGATGCCTGTTTCGCGATTTCATTTTTTTTATCTTAAAATCTTTTGAAATTTTCTCCACAAAGAAAGTCAGTTTTCTCACTTATCTTTTCTCTGGCATCTGTTTTCGATAAGGCATCTATAGTAGAATAAACTCAAATCAATTTTTCAGAAATAGCTTAAAATGTTAATGAATAAATCTTATATTTACCCATGTAAATAATTGACTTATCAAACATTGAGTTCCAAGTTTGTAGGCTTTTAAATCAAGCAAATATTAGTGCCATTATTGGTAACAATGCCTTTTTTTCTTCAATTTTTCAATTAGTACAATAATATATATTATATTATTATTTTATAAAAAAGTTATCACAAGAGAAATTTGTATAAAAAAGTTTATTGCCGTATTTTAATCAATATTACACTTTTGCTTTACGGAAGCAATACATAATGTCATTTTTCATTACAATCATTTTGTTACTATTACACAATAAATAACATTCTTGAAATGTGATTGTAATCATCGGTTTGATTAGTTCTAATAAATCATCCACTACATTATTTTGATAAACAACTAAACTTTGGTTCAACAACAACGGAGTACAAATAATTGAAACGGATCAAAGACAAATCATGACTTTTCAACTATTATTTACAACGTATCTTGATACTCTCATCTGCAGAAGCATAGTATACACATAAATTCATTAATACTAACATACTGTACAATATTTCGTGATATCTTTCGCAGTCAACAGTTGCAGCGCTGATCAGAAATTTCATCGTCCTCGAAATCTCATGATCCACAAGTTAGTTACCCGACTCTCTAAGCATCCCTCTAGTTCATGAAAATACGCTTTTCGAGCTCTCAGTTTTATTTTATTCCTTAATTATTAATTTCTTAATATATTTACCACTATATACTCATTTCCGTGCAACCTAAAAAGAAAAAACTTACAACATTTTCAACGAACAATTGATGAAATCAACTCAAAACAGACGCGTAACGAATCATCAAACTCCCGAACGGAGTGAATGGTTTCAGTCGTCGTAAAAATGAATAATCCAATCACAACGATTACCCTACCGTTACACAATATTCAAAGAAAAACGAACCCACGAATGTCAAAGGCGCCTATACTCTCCCGAAATTTCACACAGCCCAGTCTCCTCGACACCTCAGAACACAAACTACAACCCCTGCACGTCCGCCGTCATTTAAAATACTCACTCTTCGGGTGCACGTAAACTTAACGATTGTACAGTTACAGGAGTCGTATCTCCCGTCAGTGGTGTTTGTTTTTATCCATCACGAACTCCCTATCTCTCTCTATCTCTCTCCCCCGTACTTAGAATTCCCAAAACCTGTATCGACAATAAAATTCGTTCCGATTCCATCGCTGAGTTTCGCCCTCTCGAATCATCGTCAAGTCGTCATCGATCTCGTCCGCTACTTTTTGCTCTATATCACAGTCATCCGAGCCAACGATCATGCCCCGGGCCGGTAGTCCGCCGTGACGCTCTTGAGGAACGCGCAGATCTCCTTGAAGCTCGGCCGGCTCGACTCCTCCCGCTTCCAGCACGAGCACATGACCTTGTAGACGTTGTCCGGGCACATCATCGGCTTCGGCAGGAGAACCTGAAACGGGGGCAAAGATCGATGAAATAACCCAGCTCTCGCGTCTTTCGCGCGTTTTCATCGGCGTGACTCACTTGCAGCTCGCCCCCGTAGTACATGAGCTCCGCGTTCTGAATGACTTGCTCGTTCGTCAGGTGCTGGAACGGCTTTTCCCGGGCGAAGCTCATGACTTCCCAGAGCGTGACGGCGAAAGACCAGACGGTGCTCGAGCACGTGTATCTGTCCTGTAAACCAAAGATCATTCCTTGGGTCATCGTCGCTGATCTCGTTTTTAAATACAAACATCAGCGACCAAATTCGAGTAATTGGCTCGCAGTTGGCAGCGATCGAGTTTTTCCCCCGCCGACTTAAAATCTTATCGATCGGGGGAAATCCGTATACCCATGGCTTTGCATTTCAAAAGCTCGTGCCGACAGCATTGTATACCCACGTAGCTGTACACAATACACCCCCCCCACGTCCGAATGAAAGGAAACGCGTACAAGACTCGCCCTTTATTCTCATTTCGATCTCTTTTCACGTCCAACGTTTCGGCGTATTCTTCTCTCGAGCTCCGTTATCCCAAGATTGACGTCTCAAAGGGTTCAAGTGATGAAACAAAAAAAAAAAAACCGAATTTCCAGTCCCTCCTGTAGAGGTCGCTGCAGATCGCTATGTCCGTCACCTTGACCGTGTAGCACCTGCCCAGGAGGCAGTTTCTCGCTGCGAGATCCTTGTGGGCCAGGTTCTTCGACTCGAGGTAGCGCATCGCCGACGCTATCTGCGCTACCATGTAGAGCAGGCAGTTTTGACTGGTGAGGTAGAAATGGAAAATTATCAATTTTCTTTCGTTAGCAGTATGAAGCTGGAGGAATTCCGCAGGGTGCAGTGTGTGGAAACTAGGCTCGAGTGTACGATGTTTGGAGGGTAAAGGTGATCGTGGGACGGTAATCCAAACGTATTCGAGCTATAAAGCCCCTTTCTTCTCTTCCTATCTCATTTTGTGCAATTCTACCTAAATGACCCAAGAACTCTAAATACAATATTAAATAAATAAAAAAAAACCAACAGCAAATTATACCATGAATCTACCATGAATAGTACACCGTTTTATAATACATAACATCATTCTAATGTTTTTAATTCATACAGATTTTTTTAAACTCGGACGACTTGTATTCCCAAGGACTCTGCCGACCTAAAAGTCAGCTAAGGCTTTACGAGTCCACCGTTTTCGGTCGATCAGCTTGTAGTTTTTGATTGATAGGGCAAACATTCTATCAGTAATTTGACGTCCAGATTGACGAGATCCCCCCGCCCCCTCCCTTCTCCAGTGTTCGGTCTTGTCCGACCCCCTCCTCCTCTCACGACCGAACGGTCCCTTTTATGGACGACCCCGTATTAGGCAGGCATGTCCACTACTAACTAGGTAAATACCTGACGATCTAACTTTCAAAAATTACTTTTCCAATGTAACCTTCAAACGTTTGGATTATCCGTAACCTTCCCATTTCTCGTGCTGTAATGCAAACCGATCGAATGCCTCGTACAGCAACAAGTGACACTCCCAGAGAAAATATCGCCATGCCTTCCGGATGATCGTGACCATTGGAATTTCATACCAGTGCAGTCCGAATTTCGGCCGTGCACCGCCGCCCCGGAAACGCGACGGAAGCCAGAGTGTGAGAGAACCACGCCGGTGCAGCGGCGCTAGGTGTGTGCGGCACCGTTTCCCCGGCCCCGTCATTACTTTGTGCACACCGCCCGCGGCCCTTTGATTTCAATAACAGTTGCCAAAAGTAATTATCAACACGAACGGCGAATTAAAACGAGTCGAGCGACGAGGACTCTGCGACTAAATGCGCCCCGGCACGCGAGAGAGTCCGCGGAAAATTAATCAGACCACGGCCGCGCGTCACTTTCCATTCTTCCCGGGCGGTGGCTGGGCGACCATAATGGACACTGGAATTCATGAAAATTCCGACGAGACGGGGGGGGGGGGGGGCCCTTGCAAAATTGATTCCGTCGTTGTCCCACGGAACGAACGAACGAACGAAGGGGGGGGGGGGGGCGAGCTCGTAAATCGTCCGAAATTACACACCCCGCGCTCCGGGTACACGTGCATGAAAAATTCAGGGGGCCGCCGAACGAGGTCAGCGGGCGCGCGCGTGCATGCAAAGCGAGCGAGACCTGATGAAATTCAAGCTGCAGCTGGGCCGCTGGGTGCCGACGAGGGGCTCGCTGTACTGGAGGTAGTGGGCCAGGTCGCCGAGCTCGGTGTACTCGAGGATCGTCCAGGGGGGCCGGGCCGGCTCGCCGGGGTCGGACCACACGACGCCGAGGACGCGCGCGAGGTTCGGGTCGGACAGGCCGGCCAGCATGCGGAGCTCGCGCACGCTGGCCGACGAGGGTGACTGTGCGGGGTCGGCGCCGGGCTCCGGTGTCGTCGACGACGAGGAAGACAGGGTCGGCTGGGCCTCGGTAGCGGACAGGTAGCCGGGACTCGGTATCCTGGCCACGGCGAGTCGCAAGGGTTCGACCCCCGGCGAGACGGACTTTGGGCCCGTTGGTAGGTCGGTGAGGCCCAGCACGGCGCAGACTATCGCCTGGGAAAAGAAGACGGTGGTTTTGTTAACTTTTGTTTTTGTTGGCAGATATGTGTCTGCATTGTAGGAGTATTTTGTATTTTGACTGGGAAAAAAGTGTACAAAAACTTGGTGGTTCGGAATGTGGAAAACATTTAGTTTTTCAAATGTAACTTTTTCAGTTGACATTTCAGTTGACATTTCAGACCGCAGTAAAGTCGAGCAAAGTTGTAGAGCTTGACGGTAAATGCGATCTGCAAAACTTTTTCTGAGATTAAAACAAAAATTTGTTCTTTTAAATTAAAAACAAAAATTTGTCAAGCACAAGTGAAAATTTAGATTCCTCGCTATGACTTTCAAAGCTCTTTTATCCGGAAGTTGTAAACGTAAAAGTGGCAGACCTTAAAAAATTAATCTTTTGATGACTCTGTGATGGCGATGGATAATTTTTTTATCATCCCAAAACTCCACAACTGTCAAAAATACATAGTTTGACGTATATTTTTTGGGCGATGTACAATTTGATAAAAAATACAATCGTTTCAAACTTTTTTGAAACAATAGAAGATTTTGCAAAATTCGAGCTGCATCGTGTAACAGTATAAATTTAATTAAAATTCTCGCTCCGTAATAATAACAACATGAAAAAGTCAAACAAATCGTACATTTACTCGATTCCATCATCACGCCGTGCTTCAAGCCCGTCGTAATCATTGTTTGGATTTGAAAAAAAAAAAGAAAAACACACGACGGATCAACTGCACCGGCTCGCGGAAAAGCATTCATTTTACAGTACACCGAAACTCAATCGCGAAAACAACGAGCTTCACGCTCGCTTCGCCGAACAGCAAATTTAACGCTCGGACAACCCCCGGTCCCCGTTTTTTTTTCTCAACAAACTTTTAAAGTAAAATTGAATTTTCAATCCACCGCCTACGCCCAACAAACCGACAGCACAACAATCCCGTTCGTTCCGCGGCCGTGCAATAATTTCAGCCGGTCCACGCGCGCGGTACGTATAGTATGTACACACGTGCCTCCAAAAAGTCCATCGATCGGATTACACCTGCACTCGGCCGGGGGAAACCAGGAGCCGCCGCGGCCAATTATTCCGGAGGCCAAAGTTGCCCCGAGGAGGAGCTATATACGCGCGCGGTTTGGAATTCCCGGCTGCTCCCGGAAGCCGCGGAGGAATCGGGACGGCACGTGAACCACCGATAGCAGTAACAATAATGGTAGTGGTGGTAGTAGTTTTAGTAGCAATGCTGATAGTAATACCCGAGCTTCGTCGGCTCGCTTATCGTATACGTATAGATGGATGGACGGATGGACGGATGGATGTGTGTTTGCGGGTATTACCCACCTCGCCCGTATGACCGGAACCAAGTTTCTCCATTGTGTGCAGACACCGCGCGGGTATGCCGGCCGGCTCCGGTTCCTTGCACTTGTAGGGCCTGCCCTGGCTCGGGGCTATGTTCCAACTGACCACCGGCGCCGGTACCTGCGAGGCAGAGCCGGACAATTTGTGCGCGCGTAAATTATCGGGAACAACTTCTCCGCGCCCTCGCGCATCCAGCAGCCCGGGCTCGTATATAGTTGCCGGACTTCTCCCCCTCCCGATCCCTCCGACTCTGTTCGGAAGCAAATT